>CAEFZX010030700.1:0-14341 GCA_903066825.1 Alfaro cultratus | reverse complement strand
CACGTTGTCCATGGACGCGAATACAATTGTAGTAATGAATTGACTTCCTCCGCTGGCCTCTGGTATGTCTATTTCCACTGAGAAGTTAAAATCATCATGAAAATGGTTTTCGAACTTAGTTCTATTCAGTTGAATGAAACTTGTCTCAATGGCGAAGGATTCATTGACAAGTTTCTCCGATACAGACTCAAAAAGATTCAGCAAGGCAGAGCTGGTGCTTCGTGTTGTGGAGCCGTTGTTTTGGTTGCCGTCTTTCTCATTGAGAGTGTCCCATGATCCCTTTGAGTCAATGGACGTGAGAACGCCAGCCGTTTCCAGGATATACTGTTTTTAAAAACACACAATATACATATGTTAGATTTAAACATGTATATTCTGAAATACGGAGAATTTGCTTGACACACACCCTCACCTACCGTGGTTGATTGTTTACTCAGCTGCAAAGTTAACAATGTTGATTTGCCAGCCACATTGTTAAGGATCGTAACAATCGAACTGATGGTGGCTGGAGAAACAGAAACGATCCCCGTGTTGTTGACAGTCACGTTTCTGAGTTCCTCCAAGAAATTTGGCAAAGTTGATTCATTTATTGTCTGTTGTGTAAGAAACACATTTTTAGTTTCACAGTGAAAGTCATGGTTTGTATTTGGTTATCTTTAGATTGTTTCTGATCATAAAACCAAATATGAGGCACTACATTAAAAATACGGTCTTGTTTAATTGTGCTACATTCATGTTGTTTCAATTCAAGTATGAAAAGACAATTGTAGGAATGTTTGAATTCTGAAATTTGATTTTTGCTTTTTAAACATCACCTGATTTTCAGATGTCTGGGGCATCATAACCAAAATATAAAATATTTGGGGGGTTGTGTGATCATCATAACCAAAAAGTAAAATTTCCCTTGTATTTTCAATTTGTAATCATTTTCATGTAAATACATTTGGTAAAAATTGTACTGAACACATAAATGATTCTTTCGGATCAATTCGACGAGAACACATAACATAAATATTTCAGACATCCAAACTGACCTAGAACAGGAAAAGTGTAATATGATTTCATGTGAGGCAGCGAGAAAAATGGTTCCAGGTATTTTCTTTTAGAAAACTATTTGCAGAGAGGCACAGGCATCAGAAATACTTAACAGGATGTAATATCATTGATTTGTCTTTACTAAAGTTGAAAATAAAAATACAAATGTTGCATTCTACTGATATCAGAGTCTTTTTTTATTGTGTTTTGGTGTCATGATAGTAGACATGAGTGAGTTACCTTAGATTTATCGAGCATCTCCTGAATGGGTGCGAGGACACAGTTGTCCTTTTTTTGTTCATATTTTCCATTTTCCTTACAGACTGCTGTCATATTTCCCACCATGCCCTGGCCACAGGGTGCCCACACTCCGTGATTTACTAATCCGATTCCATATGGAGGCTCTGTACATGCAATACCTAAAGGTGGAAGAATATGTTGAGCTGAACCCTCCACATAAAATTCTGAGAAGATAACACAGTGATTTTGACAATTTGATTGATGGGCTCCAATTTTTCAAACTGGGCACAAATCATCCTAATGAAGGCATAACCTCATCACCACACAACGCTTACTAACTTAGAGGGCCGTCACAAGATCTGACGGCTTAGTTATATTTCATTTGACATTTTGCACGTTTCTGATTATAACATTTCCTAAAATAGAGCAAAAAAAGCATTTCCTTTTACATTTGCTAAATCAGCATTACAGCAAACATTACATGTCTAGCATACAGTTGGACAAAGAATGCTACAGGTGACAGCCACTCTCATCCAGATGCATTATGGGTTTTAATGCCTGGTGTAAAGTGGCACAGCAGAAAATTAGAGCGGCAATCTAAAGCTCTCCACGCCAAAGCAATACAAAACCCGCCGGCAATAATAACATGGGTACTTTTACTTAGCAGCACCAAAGTTTTTTTTTATTTTTTTTATCTATCCCAGCAATGTGAGGATACTGTGCCAATATGGCAACACAAATAGTTATATAACAGCCTGCTTTTGGCAAGCTGTTTGTGTATTTATGCTATATTCTTAATAGCTGTTTTCCCTACCTGATTGCAAAATAACCTTTTTTCCCCAATACCAACTAGACTTTATTTCTTTCCAATAGAATCACCATCACACTGAGGCCTAATTCATTCTGCACCGACTCAGTCTGCTCCACTGTCTGGGTAATGCAAATTTTACTTGGATGTTCTAGTGCAGCCCAGACTGTGCTGACTGTATAGCGACAATAATACCGGAAGTCAGCAGGTGGCGCCAAACGCACACTATAGAAGGCAATGAAGTAGTCAGCAGAGATTTGCTGTTTTTATCCGTTTAGATAGTTTATTTCTCAGGAGCCCCTTAAACACAAAACCCTGATAGAGCCTGAAAAACATCATCAGAAACAGAAAATTGTTAAGATCAGAATACCATCGGCATCTTCACATGTATAGATGGACGTGTAGAGAACGTTGCTGTCAAACATCTGGAATAGTTGTCCAGTAACGGTGCTTTCCACTATGCAGCCAGGATTATTCCATTAAAACACATTAGACACAGATGTGAGAGTTTGGAAGTTAAACACACATTAAAACATTTTCCTAATGAATTAACTACAAAAGAAATATCAGTAAACCATTGTCACCTTTTGAAATAATCTGTAAGAGAAACGAAATATCCAAATTAGTCTTCATGTAAAAAGCTCTGCACATGTTTTTCAATGGGTCTCATGTGGGTGGAATATTGTAAAATAGAGATAATAAAGAAATGAATGCGTACCTGCCACATGCAGATGACTCCAATCAGAAACACAGAAGCTCTGATCCACATTGTCAAGCTGATGCAAAAGCACAAAACACAGCGGCATTAAGAAAGAACTTAATACAATCATATTCAACAAATTAGAAAATACGATGAATGCAGTGGTGTGGAAGTGTTCACCCTCTTTCAGATTTCAGTTTTTGTTTTATTTGTCACGTTTCTGTGTCAGAACATCAAACCAAAGTAATAATACAAATATTATCCGATTATAGCAAAAATAATACATATAAACAACATTTTCTGCTGGTACCAAGCAAACAATTTTTTATACACCCTCATTAGTAAAACTGCAGAATTTAAAGAGGAGGTTCTTTTTACAAACACTGTAAATATAGATGTCATTTTCATTTAAAGAAATATATTCTTAAAAAAGGAGAAGGTAGGTTGTTTTTTTTTAAACCAAAAATATAGTGGTAGTTTTTTATAGTAGAGCTATAATTTTTTTTTTACTATTGCGTAAAAGTCCAATATCTCTTATCAGTCATCTCAGTCATTTTAGAGATCCAGTAGTAAAATGTTTCAAGCTTTTATTTTATGCAGTTTCAGTGATTATGCCTTGAAGGTACAGAAAACACAAAATCACTGTCTTAGAAAATTATAGTATCATTATAGTATTATTATTTTAATCTGAAAACAGACGTCTGGACCACTGAGTCCAGTTCGGATGTTGTCTGCGGTTCAGTGTGGAGGATGATGCATCATGTGTAGCCGTGTCTGAGTCTTGATGTTCCAGCTCCGGCTGCAGTCCGCTCCCTGTGAAGCTCCCCTAAATCCTGAAATTGATATTGCTTGACAACAGCTTCAAGGCTGAGGTTCTCCCTGTCCATCCATCCACTCAAGGTTCTGCTAATATGGACCCAGAACTGTGTGAACAACCAGCTTCTTTAGCGGAACGTTTGTGTCTTCTCCTCCTTGTGATGGGAGTCCATGACTGTCTGACATCTGTCCAATCAGAATCTTCCTTATAAGGGACTGTTTAAAGGCTCAGGGAACCTCTGCAGGTGTTCACAGGTGATGAGCTGATTAGAGCGCGACACCAGGAGTTTCAATTTCTGATATTTTTCACAGTATTCTAATTTTCTCAGACACTGGATTTTGGGTTTTTATTGTCTGTAAGCCAGAACCATCACAATTACAAGAACCAAAAGCTTTGAACATTTCACTCTGAGTGATAATTCGTTATAATATATGCGTTTCACTTTCAGAGATGACTGGCAGGAAATAGTGCAGGTTTATGCAATATAATTTTTTTTTTTAGATGTACCTGAATGCAAAGTAATTTGCTTGGTTTAGTCAATACCTTCTTTGTATAACTCAGCTATGTTGGCGGTTTTCTGGTTTGGTTTCACCGGTCAATCAGATGTACTGCTGGCTTGGTATTGGAGCGATGCGCCATTTGTTTCAATGTGTTGGTTTTTGTCCATGTTCAGGGGGGCAAAGGAACCTGCTGACATCTCTGTTAAGAGCTCAAAAACATGCACATCAAGCCATTTTGTTCGCTATATTACTTGTGAAATTTAATTTTACTTTTACACTTTTGTGTTTTTCTAAACAAACTTATTTGCATCACTTTGCATCCAGGTCAGAGCTTGTACAGTTCATCTCTAGCTGGGAACTGAAATTTGATTGGTTGAGGCACCAGAAGGATTAAAGATGCGGTTTGGCTTTTTCAAATGCAAACTCGGCATAATTCTGTCTTGTTTTGTAATATTTTCTGATCTTTTACAATGTCGTATGATTTCACAAATCTCTGGTGGCTTCTGATTGTTTCTGGCAGAGAAAGAAACACCTTCCCTTTCAATCTGGCACGTCAAGGTGGAAGACGTAAACATGAAAGTGAAAAGTAAGTTGTAAGAAAGAAGAAGTGAGGAGCAGAACTTGAAAAGAAACACAGATGGAGGAAAACATGGAACTGAGGAGGTTATATCTTCTGCTGTCATGGTAACAGCTTTTGAAGAGGACAGTGATGTCAGACACTAATAAATCTGATGATGATGATGATGATGTAGGTTATGAAGGCTTTGATGAACAGGACCAGCAGTAGGAAAATGTTGAGTTGGTCTTTACAGTAGAATCCTACACTACGTCTGTCATAGCTGCTGTAGCTACTGGTCACATTTGTATCTTTATTGCATTATGCAAATGTCCGAGGTCAGTTAAATAACTACAAAATTTGTGACGCACATGCATGTTGTCCGACAAATAATAATAAAAAGTTCTGTCTGAAACACTATAAGCTAACAATGCTAGGTTAGCTCATCGTTGTCATGACCACTACGCTAAATACTGAACTAGTTTCAGTCAGCAGATTAAATTCTTATTCCTTGTGCCTTTGCACATTATTACACAATAATTAATAGACTCTTTAATGTGTGGATTACTTGGGTTGTTACTGATACCTGAACGATCTGTGATCATCAATACAGCACAGAGAAAAATATGTTCAGTTGCCTGTGGTGTTTTCTAGGACTGCGCCTGTTGATGTAACTTTGTTACATTAGTCCTGATTTTGTTCGTTTTGTCGACTTTTGTTCATATTTTTTGTGCAATTGGAAGGATTTTTGTTTTTACTTTTTGTCTTTGAACGGCTGCTACGATATGCAAACTGTGGCAACAAGTTCTTGTTTGTACAACTGGGAGCAGCTGATTAGTATTTGAAAGTTCAAGTAAACAGCGTAGCACATCATGATAGTCATGAGACTCATACAGAAACCGTCTTCAGTCAAATTCGTGGCCTGAGCTCCATCCATGACGACTCTTTGAAGACACTTGGACGATATGAGATATGACTTTTCTGCTAATTCAATTTAAGTTCAATACTTCAACTTCCATTTGTATTTCAGTTCAATCTATGCTTTAGATTCTCATCCCACACAGCTTGCTGGCTGTTATTCATCAGCCGCTTCCAAATACTTTCATTTAAAAACTCATAAATTGGAGAATAAAATACAACTTCCTGTGAAACCTTCTCCTGGTAGTTTAAAACTTCTTGTGCTCAGATTCCTTTGAACTATTCAGTTACACATCAGTGATCTTGTAGACTTTGATTAAAAAAACCCCAACAAGACAGAAATATCCTACCTTTCCTTGGTATCACTGTTGAAATCAAGAAAAGAACATAAATCCTCCGACTTTCCGTAGCTGGACAGCAAAATATTCCCAGTGTTTGCATGTATGGAAAGGGAATCAAAATGTTCCTGGAACGCTGCGCTCTGTTGGAGAGAACGCCTTTGTCTGGGGTATGGAGCCAATCAGGAAATGATGGTGGAGTTCAAGGATTTTCTTGCATTAGAGCTTTTTATTGGCAGTCTATTTGCATCCATGGCGTCCGTCAGATACGGTCCGACAACAGGGCCATCAAACAGCCTGTTGATGGCCTATTTATAGGCCATCAAACAGCATCGTACGAAATGTTGTGAATTTGGGAACATTTGCTTAAATGTTACTTTGTGAGAATTGAATAAAATGTCTCTTTTGGAGGAAATGTGGATGTAATGACACCATTACTTGGTTGATAGGGTAATGTTCCACTGGTTGGTTTGGGAGTTTGGTTTTTGCATAAGTAAACATTCACTTCCTGTTTCTCATCCACTCATAATTCAACTAGAGAAAGGCAAATTAATGGAGAAATATCAAACAGCCACAGAAAGAATAACTACTGAGAAGACAAGCACATCTGTCCAATAACAATAAAAATAATAATAATAATCCGTAAGGTTAAAATATTAATGTTTTTAAATAGATACATAATATCTAATATACTAATATATCTATGTTACTAATGTACTTGATACTTTAGGGATATAACTGTAATGTAGAAATGAAAGAAGATTTATTCAATTGAATTTTTACTTTAAAAAGAAAACAATCTCAAAACTTTCTTTCAATATTTCTAATGTGTCTTTTGGTTTTGGAAAACTATGCAAAACACATTTGATGAGGCCGGGTTACCATGGTGATGCAGCTGAATAAACAAGCTCATCCGTTTGCTCAACAGCCTGGTTTTGTTTTAGGTATTTGCATCAAATTTAATAGAGTCAGTTGAATAGAAAACAACCTGTGTGGATCCTAACCTCTCATGTGAACAAGATTCGTTAAAAAACGGTCAATTATAAACATTAAAGAAAAAATCGGCATTGATCAATGTTTTTCTGGAATTTCTCATATTTATTTTTTTTCTTGTGACGACAATTTTCTTTATTAATTTGTCCATCTCAGGCAGTAATAAAGTAGGACATTGTGAAAAAATTTCAAGAATTCATATGAAAAAGCATTATTTTAGACTTTGGTATTGTATTAAAATGGTTATCAGTACTAATAGTTTATTTTTTTGTTGTTGTTTTTATCAATTGTGTCTTCTATAACACGCTGTATGTTGTTTAATGGTTTAAATCTGTTAGAACAAAAACCTGCAGGTTGTCTGTAAAAAAGGTTTAAACCAGGATTAGAAAATGTAAGTATTTGAAACTTTGGCATTTATCTTCCAAACCAAGTGGGTAAAGTTTGAGTTTACTCTAAAAAAGGAAAGAAAAAAAGAACTTCCTAATTAAGTTTATTATTTTCTCCCAATAATTGAGTCCTACTGACACAGACTGAGACATAAGATAAACTTTATTATTCCTGCAGAAAATTATTAGACCAGATGTTCTGAATTTATTTTCTGATTAGCATGTGACACCATGAGATTCAAATTTGAAACTTTTTTCACAGTTTTCTAGGGGTTTCCTTCCCTGATTTAAAGGGCCAATTCACATAAAATTCCTGTTTAACATTCCCAGCTCTGGAAATCTTTTCTGCATCTTAAATAAAAGACTCAGATTTTGCCATTTTCCTCATTAGACGCCATAAAGCTACACAAGTTGCACTGAGCCGCTGCTGCTTTCCTCTTGTATTATAAAACCACGCAACAACATCCTAATACTGTAGGATACAGTAGTTAAACTTTTCAAACGTTTCGTAGATTACATCATAGTTGAGCATGAAGCAATCTTTGTTAAGAAAAAGTATGAATTCTCCTGACTACATTGAAGGCTGCAATGTTTCCATCTAATAAAGCTCTTTGGGTTTTACTTTGTCCTTGTTTGCATCATCAGGTGGCCTTGAAGGTTTTGTTGTTTCTTTAGAGCTGCAGGGAGCCAGGTGTGTGTGCAGGTGTGTGTGAGCAGACTGTGATGCTGCGTTCGGGTGGAGTGGGAGTGTTAGGAGACTCAGGGAGCTCGGGGACTTCGCACCTTTAATTGATCCACAATGAGGCTTCGTTAGAGCCGGGCAGAGAAAGCGCTGCGGAGGTCCAACTTAATACTGAGGTTTATTATTATTTATTATTATTATTATTATTATGCCACTTTATGCGACGTTTTAGAGGCCTTAACATGATCAAAACTCACCAAACTTCACCTAAAATGATCTCCCGCGAGTAAAGTCTTGGGCCTCCCAACACAGCTTGTAACTTTAATTATAAATGTCTGTTTTTTAGTATTATTAGTAGTAGAATAATTGTAGCACAGTCCAAACACTTGAACTAATTACAATGAAAATATTTCTTCTGTTTTGGATTGTTTCGTTCCAAGGAAAAATGTTTTTAATGACACAAAGACAACCCGAGTCCCACAAAGCGGCGATCAACAGGTGAATAATCCATAACTGAGCTAAAGCAACACAGATGGTTTGAAGACAACAAGGTGAGTGTCCTGGAGTGGCCTAGTCAAAGCCCGGACCTCAGTGTGATGGATAATCTGTGCCTGGCAGCCAAAACGTTCATCTGCATACCAAATGAGCCCACTGGCTACAAGAGACGATATATTCAACACATTCTATTCATTATTATTTAGTGGAAATCCATTTTTACTTCAAAGGGTGTTTTATTTAAAATAAATAAAAATAACATTTTATTTCTCAGTGCTGACTTGTAAAAACAATCAAAAACTACAGAAATGTTCGGTCAAGTAGCTCACACTGAGCATGGCAAACGTACTCATTTCAAAGTAGCACGTTGGTTTGCAAAATGTTCTATAAATTAGCAACAAATTAAAACGAAACATTCTAAATAATTTTTAGAAAACCTGGACAGAGCTGCATGTTTCCTCTGTGATATGAACTATCATCTTAATAGTTGTTAAAAACAACAATAAGGACATATAATGTGTGTTTATGTACACTTGATTTGAGTAGCTTTAGAAAAATCTAAGATCAATGTAACTGAAATACTTTGAATAGGCAGAAGTTGCTCCATGATGACATCATCACAGATTATCCAGGCTAGTTAGGATGCAGTTCCCTGCTTGTCATTGGTCGATCTTTGTGAATCCCACAGTGTAAGAGGCTGATGAGAAGATGATGAAGTTGTTCATGGAGGCTTGTGTTTCCAGACGTCCTCAGGCTGTTAGAGGATCCAGAGGCTCAGAGAGACAGAGCTGATCAGGAAACACAGCCTGACTTTCATCTGCCTGATATACTGAACTGAACTGACTCAATGTCTGTACTGCTGTCTCTGTTTAATGTGAATTAAATCTGATTTGTTTTTGCTCATCATGGTCACAGAGGCCACTGTGAACGAGACTCTCTCTGCCTGCTTTGAGGCGAATGCTTTCAGCTCCAAACTACCTGCTTCCTACTCAGCTGGATGTGGGATCCTGTACGGTTTCCTGACGCTTCTGTCTCTCGTCACGGTGGGCGGAAACCTCCTGGTGATCGTCTCTGTCATTTACTTCAAACAGCTGCACAGTCCCAGTAACACTCTGATCCTGTCTCTGGCCGTGGCCGACCTGCTGGTTGGGATGGTCGTCTTTCCTCTCAGTTTGTGTTTCCCTCTCAGCTCCTGCATGTACAACGTCAGTTTACTTTGTAAGATAAGAGACAGCTTTGACACGCTGCTCTGCATCTGCTCCATTATGCACCTGTGTTGCATTTCAGTGGACAGGTACTACGCCGTGTGCCGGTCTCTGACCTACAGATCTAAAATCAACGGCCCTGTTGTTGTGGTCATGATCTCTGTGAGTTGGAGCGTTTCTGTTCTGATCGCCATCAGTGTGGTGACGACTAGATCAAACGACGACGAATGCAAGGACATGTGCTTCATGGATGTTGTCATGGCAAATTTTGTCGGGCCTATACTATCATTTTACCTTCCAGTGGTCATAATGCTTTGCATCTACCTGAAGATTTTCCTTGTTGCGCAGAGACAGGCACGAAGCATCCAGAGCATAAAGTCTGGAGCAACTGCCAGTAAGATGGAGAGAAAAGCCACCAAAACTCTGGCGATTGTTCTGGGAGTTTTTCTGTTTTGTTGGTCTCCTTTCTTCCTTTTCTTAACTTTTCAACCTTTAGGAAATAATCTGCCTCCAGTTCCTGTGATTGAAACGGTTACCTGGCTCGCACTGTCCAACTCCACACTGAATCCGTTCATCTACGCTTTTTTTTTACAGCTGGTTCAGGTCGGCTTTTAAAATGATTGTTTCTGGGAAAATCCTTAAAGGAGATTTTGTTAACTTGAAGTTACAATGATTTTTTCTTTTGCATGTTTTCAAAAAAATTTTTTTTTAAAAAGAAATAACTGAACTATAAAGAATATAGCGCTAAAACCTACTGCATTTTGAGACTTCAGTGATCATTAAACTTGAATAATCAACAGATATTAGACGTTATGTTAGATACTTCAAGGACATCAAGTACAAAATAAGTTATTTTTTGTTTCACAGATTGTCTGCTTCTCGATCTTTTCCACAGTAAAGTTTAAATTCCAAACTAAATGTCTTGAATTTATAAATTCATGAAACTACAATAAATCTTGCTTAAAATCTGCTTTTGTTGCATAAAAAGCAGATTTTTGCACCATGACAGCAAAAAAATTTGACCTAATGTTAAAATACGTTTCATCTTCTGTAATAAAAAACAATGTCATAATTAATCTTGAGTCTCCGTCTAATTTACAAGATCCAACCAGAAGGTCGGCCACAGTTTGCTCCAAACGTTGCCCTGGAGCAAAACCTTCTTGGGTTCGCAATGTGACCTGAGGTTTCCCTTCTCAGACTTCACATGTTGTCTCTTTGCACTGATGGCTCCAAAAACATCAATGTTTAGGATCTTCAGAGGATCCTGACTCTGCAGTATTGGCCCCAGTTTTCCAGCTGGTTGTTTACACGTTTCTGGTGATCAGAGTCTGAGACCAGCACGTTTTTAAACCGGGTTTCAAAATGGAAGTTGTCAGTAACACCCAGAGGTGCAAAGTACTCCACGATTTGTGAAAGCGAACATGTGCAGAACGTACGACTGCAGGGTTTGTTTTACGCATGGACGGGTAGGTAACAACAAAAACAATCACAGATAGTCTTATGCTGTGTGCGACTTAAACTGTTCAGTTTTAAACAACTTCTCTTAAGAAATGTATATGTGCTACATGAGCACTAGGTTCATCGTTGACGAGTACAAGTTCCAACATGAGGTGGAATCTATGGGTCAAAAGCTTGGAAGCTTTTCAAACATGCTAAAATCACAGCACCACATATTGGCCTGGCATGAGAACTACAGGTCTGTGTGAAACCAAACATCAACAGTTTGACGTCAGTCCAACCGTGCTGGGTCCCAAACATCCACACACACGTTGCCATGCCATAAGGCAACATGGAGTTTGCCCTTCCTTATTGGATGGGAAATGTGGCGTCCAAATACAGGTCGGTAATAAAAGCTTGTGCACAGAGACCATCATGCCGCAGAGCAACCTGCACTGACATGTTGCCTCGTTGCTGTAAGCAGCTAGCACAGCATGTAAGAGTCGATCAGCAGTATCAGGTATCAGAAAAGCCACTTTCTGTTTGAATGTATGTAATTTAACCCTCTGTTAAATTCATTTTAAATGTCTGTCTTACTTGCTGAATTCAGTTTTAGGTCTTCATGGAAAACAGGACAGGTGCTGTGACTGTCTTACAGCATCCATGCTATGAGATAAATCAGTTTAGCTACAAACTAACCACGACTCCTTCTGTTATATGTGTAATGTTATATGGATTTCTTATGCTATTATCTACTGTAACTGTATGTGGAAACCTCCTTGTAGTAATATCAATAATTTACTTCAAACAGCTTCACACACCCACCAACACTCTCATTCTGTCTCTGGCTGTGGCCGACCTGCTGGTTGGGATTTTAGTATTTCCTTTCAGCATGGCCTTCTCTCTCAGTTCATGTACCTATAATGAGAGTTTATTTTGTAAGGTCCGTGACAGCTTTGATATATTGTTTAGTACATGCTCTATTATGCACCTGTGTTGTATTTCAGTTGACAGGTACTATGCTGTGTGTGAGCCTCTCACATATAGATCTAAAATCAGCCGTCATGTTGCTGCCATCATGATCGCAGTGAGTTGGGGTGTTTCTACTCTCGTTAGCGTCGGAGTGATAATTCCCAGACTGTCCCCTGACGGATGTGTTGACGTGTGTTTTCTTGATGTAATCACGGCAAACATTGTTGGATCTATATTATCATTTTACCTTCCAGTGGTCATAATGCTTTGCATCTACCTAAAGATTTTCCTTGTTGCACAGAGACAGGCACGAAGCATCCAGAGCATAAAGTCTGGAGCAACTGCCAGTAAGATGGAGAGAAAAGCCACCAAAACTCTGGCGATTGTTCTGGGAGTTTTTCTGTTTTGCTGGTCTCCTTTCTTCCTTTGCATTGTCTTTTCTATCCCGGTTTCTGTGATTGAAGCTGTTAACTGGCTCGCACTGTCCAACTCCACACTGAACCCATTTATCTACGCTTTTTTTTACACCTGGTTCAGGACAGCTTTTAAAATGATTGTTTCTGGGAAAATATTCTTTGGTGACTATTGTAGCTTCAAATTACACTGAGAAAACTACTTTTCGGAACTTGACAAAACTTTTCCATTTTCCCTGAATTTGGATAATTTCTTCTTCTGAAGCAAAACACAAAAAAAAATAAATAAATTTAAAAAAAAGCAGAAGCTTGATAAGATAGAATACACTTTAATACAGCAGTGAGTCAGTAAAAATGTATTTTGTGAAAATGAAATATTTAACAAAAAAATGCAATAAAAAAACATGGCATAACTCTTACATTTGGACATGCTGTATATGTATTGTGTACTATTGTTCCACAGCTGTAGACGACATAATATAAAGTCTGAACTGGGATTTGAAAATGAACATCAGGTGAGGAGAATCTCCAACAGTACAGAGAAATGCAGAGAAATCCTTTTTTGTTAAGTTTCCATGGATGTGTTCAAAAACCTACTTCTGTGTCTGGTACACTTCTGTAAAAAGTTTAGAAGTGTGTTGTGTCAATTCTTCCAGCACGTTTCCTACATGATTCAGGAGAAAATAAGGCTCCGTTCTGCTGCATTTGTACCGGGCGTGTGGTACTGAACGCTTCAAACTGGACTCCAAATGAAGAATGTTGACGCTGATTCAAAGAGGAAAACACATATCCAGATGGACGTAGAGAAATGATGCTGATAATTACAGCTTTTTGTCACACAAGAGCGAGTCTGTACAGCTGCTTAACTGTTAAATCTGATTCCCACAAGAAAATAGGACAAATAAAATAAAAGCAAACTTTCTTTTGCTGTTGTTGTGCGTTTTGCATGTGAGGGTTTCAGTCATGGGGGAGGGAAGAATTTGTTTTGGTGAAGGAGGGAGGTTTAGATTTGCATTAGAGGACACACTGAAGCCACTTAAAGAACCTATAAGGGGAAATACGTCATTATCAGTCAACTCATGACTATTCAGTATATTATTATGATCATATTGTGTACACTAACACAATGAACTGCCATTATTTGCTGTATTAAATAAACAGACAAACTTCAATCACTTTTTTTAATAGAAATATTCCCTTTTTCTCCCAAAAGTAACATTGCTCTATGCCACTAGCTGTGTCTCCTTTGAAAATGTAACGCTTTTTTTTTTCTAGTTGCGCAGATCTGACTGCAAAATGTAGTGTTAACCAATTTGTATAATTAATAGAACTGATACAAAGAGATTTGTTGATACTGCTATTTATTGCAGTGGTAATAATAGTAATAATAATAATAATAATAATGATAACAAAACAACAAAACAAATAAAGTTCTCAAAAAAACAAGAAAAGGAAAAAAACAAACCAACAAAAACAATTATAATAATAATCAGTGATACTTCAAATCCTAATAGAGTCCATAAGAGGTCCAAGAACAAAGGGAGAATAGTTATTTTCCCTGTTATACTCCTTAGAGTCCGATACGGTTCCTGTATGAAAAGTGTAGTTCTGTTTTCCTACCACCAGAGGGTGGATGGGTAGCTCGCCCATCCACCCTCATTGACACATTGAGTGTGTCAATGAAGGGGGGAGGGAAAAAAACCTGACCTGAAAGGCCAGTAAACACACTTTAAGTTCATTTATAAGTTAGATTTATATAAGCTAAATGGTTACATACATACTTGCTATGTTTTAACAACTTCATAAAAATCCTTTTAAAAAGAGTGCACTTCATAATTCAAGTTCA
>CAEFZX010030698.1:25000-31841 GCA_903066825.1 Alfaro cultratus | reverse complement strand
GAGGTCAGAGGTCAGAGGTCGGCCTGTAATTCTGCAGTAGTAATTTGTCCAGATTATTCTTTTTTATCAGTGGTTTGATTAATCAAACCACTGATTATAAAATCATTTATACCAACTAAAATTTTAAGAAAAATCTATTGTTAGTTTTCTAGAGTTTAATTTTTTCATTGTTTACATTAAGTATTTCAAAGTTCCGATGAAAGCTGAATTATTTAATGTTGATATTTCACTAATGAAAAAGAGTCAGGTGATGTTTGAGCCACTGCAGTATGGCTGTTGTCCAAACTGTGATTTAGATACTGACTGCTCATGACTAATCCAAACAACCCAACAAAAGCAAACTGTTCTTGAAACACCAGGTGTTGAGTTTTGACTGAAAACATGGAGACATCAGGATTTGTTGCTGAAGTTTCGTCTGGTTGTTTTCCAGCGAACTGAAGAGTAAAATAGAGAAAGAAGACACCAAGCGGGAGCTGCTGGCGAGCCGGAGCGGCCTGGCCGAGTCCTACTGCATCCGCTGCCTTCAGCCCTTCAGGTTCCTGGTCAACATCAAGCGTCAGTGTTTGGACTGCCAGCTTTACGTCTGCGGCTCCTGCAGCCGCTTCAGCAGGAGGGAGCAGGGCTGGCTGTGTGAGTCCTGCCACCTGGCCAGGTAAAACCTTTCTGTTCCCCTCAGGTCGTCACCAGGAAGAGTTCAAATGTTATTCTTGAACTTTCTGACTCTCATTTGTCAAAGTTTCTCAGGTTTCTCAGTTGGACTCAGTGGAAGCAGAAATCACTGAGAACAAACTGAGTTTCGTTTCAAGGCAGATTTCTGCAGCTCATATAACATCCATGATTTACTGTCTCCCCAAATCGTCTTCATGGTTCCAGCTGTTCTCTACGGGACGATGCCTCTCGTCTTTGTTTGCTGCACAGCTGTGACTCTCACTGGGAAATGATCTGGTTCTGTGACTTCAGAGACGTTTATCAGATGTTTTCATTGATCAACTAAAGGATCAGAACCGATCATCATGACGTACGATCAGAGTCCGTGAGACGACGTTACAGCGTCACATCATCAGCTGTCGGCTGGCACTGTTGCCATGGTTACACATCATAACAACTGCCAAAAATAAGAATGATTAGCAAAAAGATGAAACCAGATCCAATGTAATAGAGCTACTACAACATTCTGATGTTTCAGCTGAAAAAACTCATTTTCTAATCTAGGGAATAATTAAAGATTAAAAGTTAGCTTTGTTTGCCGAGTTCAGTTAGCTAAGCTAGTTAGCACAGCTTATGTAGCTTAGCTATGAGAAACAGCTTAGCTGTCTTTGAACTTGAATTTATTGAATTTGAGGGTCAGTGAATATTAATGAATGTTCAATATTTCTGCAAAATACACCAAATTTAGCAAGATGCTAATTTTCATAGCTGCATTAAACAAACACAAAATCACATTAACGCGATACCATAACAATAACAACAAATAAAAACAATTTTAGGTCAATTAAATCTCATTTAAAATACCAAAAGTTTAATGTTAGCATTTACATGATAGCAGTAACTTAGCTTATGGACTTAAGCTTAATGCTATCAGATTTTAGCTTAGCTTTTTGAGGAAATTTGTTTAGCTGCTAACAGCAGATGACTTGGTTTATGTGGTTAGCATTATGAGCTATAAGCTAGTTGCTATTAGCAATTAGCCTCTTTTCAACTTATTGAGCTTAAGCATACTAATATCATCTAAATTAGCTTTTTTCAGTTTAGCTAGCTATGAGTTAAACAGCTTTAGCTAGTGGAAGCTAAAGTCAGCTAGGTGTTTGAGGTTTATTGTTGTTTTAAATATTCATATTTTACAAACACACTGGGATGTTTGAGAATATAAAAATAATCTTTATTATTTCTCTGTTGAGGATATAACTGCCTAAATGTAATGAATTTCTTCTGGACATCCAGCGTTTTTATCACATTTCTGTGTAGTTGTCCTGATCTCTGCAGCTGTGTGAGCCGTTCCTGGTTTTCCCAGGATTACTTAAAAGCACATGAAGCTCATGATTGACATCCTGGCTCTGCGTTTGAACAGAGACTCTTTACATAACGCGTTCAGCTCACTGTGCAGCCATAAAAATTAAAACATTTCCTTCCAGCTCCATGTGCAAACCATCATGCTATTGTTTTCTGAAATGTTGCATCAGCAGTTCATGGCTCCACTTCTCCTCCAGAAACTTCCAGAAATGCTGGTTTGGTGTTTCTAATGCTGGTTTTTCTTCCAGGGTTCTGAAAATCGGTACGTTGGAGTGGTACCATGAGAACGTCCGGGCCCGATTCAAGCGCTTCGGCAGCGCCAAGGTGATGCGATCTCTGTTTAAGAGGCTGAGCGGAGAACACAGCCGCTCCCAGAGCGACCCCACAGGTCAGAGCTCCACTAATCTGGTTACAGGAAATTACAGGAAATCAGCCAAAGATCAGCTTAAAATCTTTGTTCCAAAATCTGCATGAAGTGAGTAAACACGTGACCACCACTTGACTCTAAAAACACTTAGCTAAAAGACTAAGCTCTCACTGATTAACTAAAACTGCTCAGCGGTTAAACAGTGTGGCTGCTGAATGGCTGCCAGGTCCAAGATGGCCGCATGAGGAGGGAAATAAACGAAACTTAAAACCACAAGAGCGTTAGGACGGTCTTCAGTGGAAACATGAACAAATTACCATCTGTTTCACTTCTCCCTCTGGAAGCCCTGAGGAGTTGCTGCTGGTCAAAAGTTCAATCTGCCGCAGCCAGAAAGCTCCGTCGTGGAGTCAGGGAAGTCAGTTTGAGCTTAGCAGGAGAAATCCCCAGAAAATGAACGGCTTCGCTGAGAGGCAGCAGCTGCAAACTGTCAGGAAGCTGAGAGGAAAAAATGTGAAGCGAACTCCCACTGAGCTCAGTCAGTCACTGGTTCATGTGTGAACTGCATTATCAGTGGTGGGAACATTTCTGCTAATCCGCTCATAGCGTAGCTAACTGTTCATTTAGCGCTTTAGTATTTTGCTAACGTTGAAAACGTTTTGCACATTTAGCTTCCCCTAAACTCTAAATCACTCATTTATTTTGCCGTTTTATAAACTATCAGATGAACAAAGTTTGACATCCATGTTGGAGTTTTGGTTCTCAACTGTTCTTAGATGTTTAAGTCATGCTCTTATTCTGAAGGGAGTGAAGCTTCATTTCCTCTCCTCACATCCTATTTTTTCTTCTAAGAAACTTTATTGAACAAAAGGCAACGAACGAACAGCCAGGACTGATTATTAAATAATTATGCAAATGTTCAGATGTATCTTGGTATCAACATAAATTTAGCGCGTTAGCATTAGCTTCCACTAAATACCATGTTGGTGTAGCGCTTTAGCGTTAGCCTGGCTAATGTTTTGTTAGCGATGCAAACCACTGTGGATTATTGTCAGGATTTCAAAGACGTTTGACTTTTATTTTGAGTATAAATGTTAATGAACTCAAGCTGACAGACTTTCAATGCTGCTAAAAAGTATTTGCACCCCTACAAGTTTTCTTCTTGTTTTACTTTTTGTCCAATTTAAATGTTTCAGTGCATCAGTTATATTAAAGACTCTGTACTTATCAGCTGCTGCAGGTGCAGCAAACAATTAGATTTATGTAGAATTATTTTTCCCATTTAACTTGGTTGGTTTGGATATTTTTGTATTGATGCTTTTTCACAGATCTGTATTTCTTTAGCAAGAAAAAGCAAACAAAATACTGTAATTTTTAGGCTGAATTACAGTTGTTTTATTTTTATAAAATATTTGGTTCATTGTTGGAACATGGAAGTATAAATGCATCGTTTCATGCAAACAAACCTTCATTCGAACTGGGCAAACTGGGAGAAAATAATTTTCACACAACACATTTCATCACTTTAGAAGTGAGTCAGTCTGTAATTAAACTACTTTGCTTTTAGCTTCATCCTTTAATTTGTTACACATCTGTTGGTTAAAATATTCAGTCTTCTAACAGTAACTCAGCAGCCAGATGTGACGCAGGGATTTAATCTCCATTTTTCCTGTTTTTCTCATCCGTCTCACCACAGCTGCTCTTCAGCTCTCAGACTCTCAGGCTTTCTGCCTTCACACTTCCTGTTTGCTCCTAAAACACCAGAATCAGATGTTACTGTGGCAAAAAACATGTTTGAAGTCTAAGATGAAGCTGTTAGTTTAACTTTGTTTCCTCCTCAAAGACAAAATCCTTTGATTTGTTTCATGATCTTAAGAACATAAAACACAAAAGATGCACAAAAATCTTCATTTATGTTAATTTTAAAACTCAAAAGTTGTAAAAAATGTTCTAAATTATTTTATGTTAAGCTATGATATTGCTTTCTTGCTTTGAACTGTTAGCATAGCTTTAGCTATAGCTTGAAGCTAATTCTGCCATGTTTTCTTATTTTCACAACCTTTTAGCCAGCAATAACAGAAAAACTAAATGACATTTAATTAAGGCCAAGTGAACTATTTCATCATGTCATCTAGCTAATGCTAAATTAGCTAGATGACATTAGCAGAGAGACGAGAACTGTTAGCCTTTTAGCTCATCTACATAAGCCAATCATTTTTCACACCTCTCTATTTAGCTACAGCTAAATATTTTTTAACAACATTGACAGATATGTTTAATTATTTTCTTCACTTTGAACAGTTGAGCTAAGCTCTTTAGCCTAGCATAAACAGCTATGTCACCAAAGCTGCTAATAACAGCTAGCTTAGCTTATGTAGCTAAACTATGTTATAACAGTGGCATTTATGCCTTTGTGGTGTTTATTAAATTTTTTGAGCATCAAATTATGATAAGTAGAGTAAATAAATAGAATACTGTAAAGGTAATGAAGGATAGTTTTATGATGTTTCAGAACAGATGGATTTTATTGTATGGAGGTAATTTAGTGCCAGAACTATGATATAAATGGAGCTTCAGTATCTTTTTATAGTGACAGATTTTCTCATTAAAATAAAAAATGTTCATGTTTTAACAGAAAATGTAACAGTAGAAATAAAGTCTGAGGGAACTCTGTCTGTTTTTCAGAAGTGAGGATTGATGTAAACGGTTTCAGAACCTCGTGTTTCATGAAGCTGCAGCCATTCAGAACATACTAACCGGTTCTGGTGGATCCGGGTTTATTTCAGCTGAAAGCGTTTTGATCCGCAGCAGAGACTCCTGCTGACGCTGAGTCACCGGCTGGCTCTCTGCGCCCAGCTGCAGCAGCAGGCAGAGACACTCTCTGCGCCGGCGGCCTTGTGATCTTCCTCACATGTCTCTGATTTTTGTCGGGCTCAGCGGAGCGAAGAGGAGGAGGCAGACAGCTCTCATGTCCTCTGAGGAATGCAGCATTATGATGATTATTATGTAACCGTCATAAATACTAACAGAACCAGAACCGGCTCCGCATCAAGTGCTGCGACTCATGTGACCATCTGGATTAAATTCAACACACACACACACACACACACACACACACACACACACACACACACACACACACAGGCAGTGTTGCTCTGCGGTCCGCCGGGCCCTCAGAGCTCGGAGGGAGTCCTGCTGCTAGCATAGCCTGCTAACAGAGCTTCATTTAATCACAGCTGTTTCATCATGACTTCATGTAGAAATGACTCTTTAACCTGATGATCTGTCAGGATAATAAAACGTAACGTTACTCTTTGTTACTGTAGGAAATGTCAGATTATTAAGGAGTTTCTAATCATTCCTATGTGTGAGTTTAATCACAGCTAACATGGCTGTGATCTCACTTCCTGTTTCTTCCTGTTTCTTCCTGTTTCTTCCTGTTTCTTCCTGTTTCTTCCTGTTTCTTCCTGTTTCTTCCTGTTTCTGCCTCCAGAGCGCCCAGAGTTTGACACCCGCAGCGAACCGGAGCACCACAGTGAGTCCATGTTCTCCAGTCGTTTTATTAAAACTCATCTTTTCCATCAAGGAGGAATGATTTATGATCATAGAGTTTATGTTTATCTGGCTGATTGCAGTTTGATTTTCTTTATGACACATAATTTATTAAAGTCCATCAAACATTATGAAGCAGCAGCAGAAAGATGGAATAAATATTTTCTGTTTATTTAAACATCTGAACTTCAGATTTAATCTCCCGCGGAAAAAGAAACAGAGAAAACACAGAGAAAGTTTTATTCTGTAATATTTTCCATTGTTAAGATGAGTTTCCCAGGCTGATCCAGTCCAACAGAACCGGGCCAGAGACAAGACATATTTATTTATGATGGAGCTGATCCTGTATTTGATTCTGGATCAGAACCTGGATCTCTGATTTGTTTGCTCTCTCTGGTTCTGGCTGTTAAGATTTACATTTTTTCCACATATGAATTGTTGTGGAGAAAAAACAGTTTCTAAGCACCGACAGGTGGAATCACCCAATCAGGTTTATTCATATATTGAGCTCAATACAGAGAGGATAATCAATAATGAAGCAGCTCTGGGTGAAAAGCTCTGCTAGGCAGAGAAACACGAGTTTCATACCAGGGATCCAAAACATGGAGACGTTCTGGTTCTGGAGACGTTCTGGTTCTGGAGACGCTCTGGTTCTGGAGACGTTCTGGTTCTGGAGACGCTCTGGTTCTGGAGACACTCTGGTTCTGGAGACGCTCTGGTTCTGGAGACGTTCTGGTTCTGGAGACGCTCTGGTTCTGGAGACGTTCTGGTTCTGGAGACGCTCTGGTTCTGGAGACGCTCTGGTTCTGGAGACGCTCTGGTTCTGGAGACGCTCTGGTTCTGGAGACGTTCTGGTTCTGATGCGGCTGCAGAAACAACTTCAACCTTCTACATGGGACCCAAACAGCTTCTTTT
>CAEFZX010030698.1:0-22500 GCA_903066825.1 Alfaro cultratus | reverse complement strand
CTCCATGTTGAAGGAGGAACGGCGGCCATTTTGTCCAGACTAACGTCTGTGTCCTCATGACCTGCAGGCCTCCGGCGTTCAGGACGCGATGGACTCAATGCTCGCTGAGGCCGACGTGCAGGACGTTTTCCAGCAGAACCTCCAGCAGGACAACCAGAGTCTGGACCTGGAGATGCATAATCAGCACGGTGAGGTCCCAGTTTGGTCCCAGTTTGGTCTAGTTTGGTCCCACTTGATCCCACTTTGACCCGTTTGGTCCCAGTTTGAGAGCAGAGCTCTACTTCAGACTCTACAGGCTCAGCCAGCAGGTCAGAGGTCATGACAGGACTCCTCTGTGTGTCCAGATGAAATGGCGTATGCGGAGACCCGGACCGTCCCGTCCCGCTCCGTGTCCCGGCTCAGCTACTCGTCCTGCGGCAGCGGCAGCATCGGCCTGCGGGGCGGCAGCAGCTTCCTGCCCAGCCTGGACGACTCAGAGGATGACCTTTGCCCCCGGGTCCCGGTGTACCGGTCCCACCCGGACCCCGGCAGCCACACGTCTCAGGAGAGCCTGAGCTCAGCCGGCGCAGCGCCGCAGGTCCAGTAATCATCCAGCAGATGGAGCCGATCAGTTTGATCACCAATAAATCCTGTTTGTTTTACAGGCTTTTGTTCCACATCATTCTAAGTTTGGCAGAGTTTAGGCTCCTTACATAATCACCCCACAGAGCGACGACACGTCGGCCTTCAACGTTAAAATCTTTTATTCTGAACAGATTTCACAACCTTTGAATTCTCCATGTTTGTCAGGTTTTTCCCATGAACCTCGACAATCTTATGTAACGAACCAAAAGGTCGGCTTGTGAAACTGAAGGGAGATCAGACATTTTATGTTCATTTACTGTTAAAAGTTTAATCCACAAATCTGCTGATAGCAGAGCTAATGTGTCATTTAGCACTTTAGTGTTTAAAAATGTTTTAAACACCTGGCTTTCCCTAAGTTCATTTCTAGATAAATTCTAAAGCTATAATTTAGTTGCTTGTTTTGTAAACATTTAGCTAAATTAAGTTCAACATCATTGTTGCAGTTTTAGTTTTTGATTGTTCAGAATTTGTCAAATAATTAGATGTTTATATTCATGCTCTTATTTTGAAGATGTTTATGTTGCAGCTCCATTTCCCCTGATCATGTTCAACATTCTGCTTCTAACACACGGTGGCTGTCAACGTGGTTGGATTTAGCACTGTAGCGTTAGCTCCTGCGAACACTAAAGTTAGCGTTAGGGATAGTGCTTTCGCTTTAGCTTCCGTTAAATACCATGTTGATGCAGCGCTCTAGGTGCTTTAGGGTTAGCGCTGCTAGCTTTCCACTTAGCTTTAGGGAGACGCAGCATGTGGAAATCGATCAGAGGAAACCAGAGCTAAACTTTTAAACCTCCAAGCTTCATGTCTGGCTGAAGCTTTGACCCGGTTGGGTGATCCAACAGGATCCAGACCGGTTCTGGAGCAGAAAAAGCAGGAAAACATGAAGTTTCTGGAATGTTCTCCCCAAAGCCCAACATTCACCTCAGTGAATATCTGTGGATTTTCCTTAAAGACGCTAAAACAAAAACTGGATAAATTTCTTAATTTCTCAGTTTTTGCTTAATCACAAACTGTTAGTGGACTGGATACTCATTCAGAGTTCTGGTTCTGGTTTTGGTCGGAGGCGTCGGTGGTTTACTGAGCATCTAAAGGTGTTTGGATTCCTTGAAGTCTTGCATCAGCAAACAGATTTCCCACATCGTGTTACAGAGCTCAGTAAACATGTTGACCTGGATCACAGCTGCAGGAACACAGGCGGGCCGTCGGTCTGATGAAGACGAGGCAGCTGCAGGAACACAGGCGGGCCGTCGGTCTGATGAAGACGAGGCAGCTGCAGGAACACAGAGTCGTGACATCAGCGTCTATTCATGGCTCACAGCAACCCGACCCGTCAGCGCTGCTCATGAGAAACAGATCAACACCTGATGTCACAACACCCTCAGGGTTCATCCAAACACCCGGGAATGCACACAGTGGCGTAACCATGGGAACCGAGACGCGCTCTGCACACGAGTCCCAGGTTCTGGAGTCAACAGCAGCCGTAAAGGTCACTTAAAGGTCATGGACTCTGCTGATATGTTCTGACATTGCGGAGACCCAAACAGGATGCTGGGAAACATCCAGACATGTGGCCGTCAGTCAGCAGCGTTTGGCCGCCGAGGCCTCCAGGGTTTCCTCAGACGACCTCCAGGGGCCGCCGGCGGAGACGTGTGCTTCTGTTGAAACTCGTAATGTCAGCGTTCCAGTCCTGTTTGACGAACCAGGGACCAGGAGTCAACGAGGACGGAGTCAGCAGAGTTACGCTGTGATTACACGAATGAGCGAGAAATCAAAGGTGAAACCACAAAAAGCCAAACAAACGAGGCCAACGCTAAACAAGAGAAACCAAGAGAAACCAAACAACACTAAACACCAGGAGGAGGCCGATTACAGGAGCCGTTAAATACGACCTGCTGACTCAGCAGATCTAAACCAGTCAGGAGAAACAAATTCCCCAACCTGGACCAGGTTGTACCTTCATGGAGGACAGTTCGGCTGTCAGGTCTGAGTTTTCTGGACTAGGAGGAATCATTGGGTATTTCCCACCTTAAGGTCCGGTAGACCCGGTTCTATTGGATCTCTCAGCGTAACTTCCTTCTTCACCAGATGGAAACAAGATGGAGGCGTCAGATTTTAGCGGTTGGAGGATTTCTCTTTAGTCTTTGGCTAAAGAACAGGAGCCATTTCTGCTGCTAGTGCTAGGCTAACATGTTAGCTTTGGTTGTGTTTACCCAGAATGCCCTGCACTGTGGACACACATTCAAAACGAACCAGAGCTGAATTCTGCTTCTCTGTGTCTGGTTCTGGTTCTGGTCTGTCAGGTTGATCCAACAGCAGATCTGTAATGTGCCTCTAAACGCCTGGATGAGTTTCTCTGATCTGAGACTTTAGAAATGTTCTGCAGCTGGTAGAAGGCCCACTTTGGAACCGGCTTTATGTGGCTCTGGAGGCTCGGGTCAGAGGTCAGAGGTCAGCCTGATCTCCGGTTTCCAGCTGGAACAACTAAAGCTGTGCATTGACTCTAGATCTATAACTCTAGATCTATAGGTCTAGATCGTTCCTCTTTAGGTCCAAAATAATAACTCCGGTTAACTTTTAGTTTGATGGGTTCAGGTCAGCCTGAAGGTTCTCCAGGGTTTCCAGGTCCGGTTCTGATGGGTCCTGTAAACGTGTTTAAACTGTATAGAAACATCAGTATTCTCCTCATCCTGCATAACTTTAAGTTTCCTCCTGCTTTCCGTAGATCGGTGACCTGAACAAGCGAATGTCGGCCATTGAGACGCTGCTGAGCTGCTTGGAGGAGAAAGTGACGTCGGCTAACAGGAAGGTAAACTCTTGTTGCCTGGAAACCGGCTTTAAACAATCAATGTGCAGCTATAAATGCCAGGCCTCGCTGTCAGCACGCTGTTTGGTTGTTAAATGTTAGAGGAGACAGTCATGGAATTTTCTCTAAATGAATGGAAAATGTTTTAAATTGTGAAAGTGGCTGCGCTGCCCCCTGGCGGCCGTTCACAGGAGCAGCAGCTGTTCTGCTCTCTGCTGAAGACGCTTCATGTTTCTGCCTCTAATCATGACACATTCTCTAAAATTGAAGCTCAAATGATCTGAACTCGTCTGGTTTAACTTCAGACAGAACATCTAAAGGTTCTGCTCTGGTTCTGATCCGATTAACATCCAGAAAACATCTAGATTTAAAACCTTTGCTGATTAATAATCTAGTTCTCACCTTGTCTTAATGGAAATCATGAAAATGAAATTTTGGTGTTAGTGCCGACTCTGATGGTTTCAGTGAAAATATAAAAACTTTATGTTTTATTAAATAGTGACTTCAGTTCTCCAGAGGTTCAGACCCGTCCATTTATTTACTTTATTTTATTTTACATTATTTATTTCATTTTTTAAATATATTTTTTACATTATTTCATGTTTAATATATTAAATTTACTTTTATTTTACATTATTGATTTAATTATTGTATTTTATTGATTAATCTAATTTATTTTAATCTAATTTATTTTTTATGTTACATAATTCCAGGTTTTAAATGTCATTTTTATTTAAATATTTAATTAATTAGTTGCATTTTATTTTATTTTATTGCTGTTTGTGCAAAACGTCACTGATTTTTATAATGATTAATTATTAAATGATGTATTTTTATTGATATAAAATCAGTCAAACCCAGAGTCTGGGTTCTGGGTTCTGTTCTGGTTCTGCAGGACGTCAGAACCGCCCAGAGTCCGTCTCCTCCTGGTCTTCCTCAGTGGGATGAAGAGGAGCTGGAGGAGCAGCAGCTCCGGCTGAAGCTGCACCAGCTGACCCACAACATCAGCGACCAGAGCCTGAGCTCTGAGGAGGACGAGGCGGGCGGGCCGAGCCGGATCCCCACCAGAACCAGAACCAGGACCGGGACCAGAACCAGGCCGGAGGAGGATCTGAAGGTTCGATGGGCTCACGACGGAGAACATCCGGCATCATGACGTTTGTTTCCTCTCATTTCTCTGGCAGTAAAACAGAAAATAAAAACGTCCATAATGAGAAAATAAAGCAGCAGTGAAATGTTCTGCTGTTCCACCAGTAAAACCAGTTCAGCCCAGTAGTGACCAGTTACTGTGTCACTTCCTTTAGTTTTTAGAAAAAAATTACAGATTCAGGCACTTAAAATTTTTTAAATAAATTTATGCATTTTTTGACCAAAGTCAGTTCAGTTCAAATTCAGAAAAACTTTATTGATCCAAAAGGGAAAATTAAATAACTTCATAAATGCAAAATAAAATTCAGTTTATTAACGTTTAAACTGTTTAAACTGTTTCTGCTGTTTCTCCTGCAGGCCGACCGCCTCCCACTGAGCCCCGACACCAAGCAGCGCCCCCCGCTGGAGCTGCCCAGAACCGCCTGCAGAGGCTCCGCCTCCTTACTGCTGGAGCTGGAGGACAGAGTGGCTCAGGCGGCCGCCGACGTGCAGAGCGCCCAAAGCCAGGTCTGAACGGGTCAAAACGGGTCAGAACTGGTCAGAACCGGATCAGAACCGGTCCGAACGGGTCAAAACGGGTCAGAACCGGGTCAGAACTGGTCTGAATGGGTCAGAACTGGGTCAGAACAGGTCAGAACCTGTCAGAACCAGATCAGAACCGGTCAAAACGGGTCAGAACTGGTTCAGAACTGGTCCGAACGGGTCAGAACCGGGTCAGAACCGGTCCAAACAGGTCATAACCAGTCCGAACTGGTCAGAACCGGGTCAGATCGGGTCAGAACCAGGTCAGAATCGGTCAGAACAGGTCAGAACCGGGTCAGAACCAGGTCAGAATGGGTCCAAACAGGTCAGAACCGGGTCAGAACGGGTCAAAACAGGTCAGAACCGGGTCAGAACAAGTCCAAACGAGTCAGATCGGGTCAGAACCGGGTCAGAATCGGTCAGAACGGGTCAGAACAGGTCAGAACCGGGTCAGAACCAGGTCAGAATGGGTCCAAACAGGTCAGAACCAGTCAGAACCGGGTCAGAACCAGGTCAGAACCGGTCAGAACCATTTCACAGCGCCACTCAAACCCGGATCCACTAATGAAGCCGTTTCTCCTCAGGTTTCCTACATCGAGGACCGGATCGCTGCACTGAGCTCCGCTGGAGGCCCAACAGACCGCAGGAGGAGGGTAAGGTCACTGAAGGTCATTGAAGGTCATTAAAGGCCACAAAGTCTTTGCTGCTGATTAATGACATCACCTGTTTATGAATTTCGGAGCTTCAGGCCAGAATAAGAAAATGTGTTTTATGTCATAATATTAACAGAAGAAAATATTAAAACTAAGAGAAAAAAAATGATTTTAATTATAAAAAACCTTTGATAGATTTATGAGGATCTGCTGTGAGCGGCTCAGTCTGGGATTATTTATTCTAACTAAACGTTTTAATTTCCTGCTGCTGATAATTTGATGCTGATGAGTGAAAATATTAAATATTTCCTTATTTATAAACCAGATTATAACTTAACTAGATGATCAACGTTGCTCATTTTAACCCAGATTGTTTCATGCGGTTCTCATGTTCTTAATATTACAACTTTATTACATTTATTATGCTATCATTGTAATATTCTGTTTTTCTCCTATTATTACATCTTAATTTGCATTTTATTATGACTTTCTCTCATTTTTTTAATTTCATTTTCAAATTGTTATACAATATTTTCTGACAATATTACATCTTTGTTTTCATATTAGGAATATTCTCACATTATTATGACTTTATTTTCATATTGTTATTATTTTTTCCCCCATTAGGTTTTATTTTTGTATTATGACTTTTCTTCATATAATTTTCCGTTTTTCTCCTCCTTCAGCCAAAAGCTCTGGGTGAACTCTGACCTTTGCTCTGACCTTCCGTCTGACCTTTGCTCTGTGTTTGCAGTCGGCGATCCCGGTCCGCACTCGGAGACTCTCCCACAACGATCCCAGCAGTAAGAGTTAAACATGAAGATCTGCCAACAGGGCTTTTAGTTTCCTGTTCTGGTGATCAGCAATAACAAAGATAAAAAGATTAATTCAGGTTTATTAGGAGATTAAAAATGTTCACTGATAGAAATGAAAGTAGCCTTTATTAGCAAACCTTCTGTCCCATGAAGGTCTGTTCTTAAAGCCGAAAGCACTTTTCCCAAACTAACAAATAAATGCTATATATACACTGCCTGGCCAAAATAAAAGTCGCCACCTGGATTTAACTAAGCAAATAGGTACAAGCCTCCTATTGGATAATTACTGCATAGGCGATTATCTTTCAGCTGGCAACAAGTTATTTAACCCCAGCTGATGCAATGAGTAACTCCTCATTTCTTAAACAACCATGGCAAAAGACACATCCTGTGGTCGTGGAAAAGACGTTAGTCTGTTTAAGAAGGGTCAAATCATTGGCATGCATCAAGCAGAGAAAACATCTAANCAGAAACTACTAGAATTGGGTTAAGAACTGTCCAACACATCATTAAAAACTGGAAGGATGGTGGGGAACCATCGTCTCCCAGGAAGAAATGTGGTCGGAAAGAAATCCTGAATGATCGTGATTGGCGATTACTTAAACGTTTGGTCAAATCAAATCGAAGAAAAACAACAGCAGAACTCAGGAGTATGTTTAATTGTGAACGCAAAAGCATTTCCACACGCACAATGCGAAGGGAACTCAAAGGGTTGGGATTGAACAGCTGTGTAGCCGTAAGAAAACCTCTAATCAGTAAGGCTAACCAGAAAAAAAGGCTTCAGTTTGCTAGAGAGCTTAAAGATTGGACCCAATCTTTGGGATGTGCTGGAAAAGGCTTTGCACAGTGGTCAGACTCTCCCATCATCAATACAAGATCTTGGTGAAAAATTAATGCAACACTGGATGGAAATAAATCTTGTGACACTGCAGAAGCTTATTGAAACAATGCCACAGCGAATGACGGCTGTAATCAAAGCTAAAGGCGGTCCAACAAAATATTAGAGAGTGTGACCATTTTTTGGTGGCGACTTTTTTTTTTGGCCAGGCAGTGTATTTTAGGATTTGGAGATTTGATACTGTGAAACTCCAAGCTGAGGGGGGGAAAAATGCAAAGCTTGATGCTACAACAACCGTGTTTCACTGTAGACAAAGGTTTCTTTATTTGTTTTTGTCATTAGAGATTTGAGTTTTCAGTTAGATTATACAGGATTTATTACAAATTAAAGATGGAAATCATTTTGAAATGACAACCCTGACATTGTAACAACTGTGTTTGTACATTTTAGATCTGGATTATGTCTTATAGCTACAATTTCTTAAAAACAGGCAAAATGTAAATTAAGAAAGGAAAGTAACAACATAAAAGGATAAAAATGTTCTTGCAATTTTTATCTTTGTAAGAACATTTTGATACTAGAGAACAACCGCTCTACCATCACTGGATCTCCACTACATCTCTAAGTGGATTGTTGAACAATATTCATGGCCTTGACTTCAGCCATCAGCATGGATTTTTTTTTTTTCTTCAGATTTTTCTTTTCCATTTCTTAACGAATCAAATGAATATCTGTAACCTCAATGTCTGTTTTATTTTTATTTTTGATTCTATGAATTGTCCTAGTGCAAATATTTATTAAATCTTTGCAGATGAGGCAGTTCATGTTGTTCTTTAAACACCTATGATGCTCTCTCTTCTGCATTGATTACTTCAAAAACTTACTCTTTTTGGGATAAGGTCCATTTAAAATGCAAATACTTTAAAATGTTTTCTGTCTCTTATTTAAATTAAAGCACAAATACAGGTTTATGAATCTATTGGCCTTTGGTGTTCAATTTCTTCCTTTTCAACACTGTTTACAATAAAGACAAATGTATGCGTGTTCCACCATTTGTATGTTGTTGATTATGGGTGACTGGTTTGGTGTCATTGTTTAATGTGAAGAGTTTGTCATTTATTTTACCAACTGAGCTCAAACCAACTGTAACAAATGTTAGAAAATGTTTTTTTTGGGGGGTAGGGCTTTCACTTGTACCAATGTGCCATTGTTTTTGTAATGATTAAAATAAAATAATTTTGTGTTACTTTTGAATGATTTGGCATGCTCAACAAAAAAAGTAAATTTTATGTTTTTTGTTTAGTTTGTTTTGACTGAGTTCCTTGGTGTGTTTGAAGTTCTAGTGAGGATAAAATAGAAACCACTAGACAGCAGAGCGATGTCACATGATGTCAGAACGCAAGTTCCCATCCCTGTGATTTAGTTTAATAGACAAAACTGACTTATCTAGGGAAGATAAAAAAACAATAAAGACATCCTTATACATTATTCATTCAACAGATTCTGCTAGCTGTTCCCTTTTTTATTTTATAACATCTCTAATCCGGACATCCTCACATGAAATTATTCTTAGAGAGTAGGTTTATGGGAAAAAGTCTCCAGGTATTTGCATTAAACAAATGAGGTTCCAAATTACAAAGGAAGACTCACACTAAACTCTGACGCATACTAAACTCTGAATGGTGTGTGTCTTTTACTCTGTCTGGTAAAAGACACACACCACATTTAAGATTGTCTTTGCTGTTTCAGGATTGCGTCATCATGCTGTAATTAGCACTGTTTCCTTAGCAAAAAACATAGTATATTCAAACAACTCTGAGCACGTCTGGGTTCTTCCCTGGTTATAATATTACATTGTGACTCGAGGGTGTTAACAAGCTGGATTATCCTAAAAAATGTGGTAAAACCTAAAGCGAAAGTATGTTAATGCCAAACTTTTTCATATGAAAAAAAAACAACTACCACTGACATGAGGCTGCACAGTGAAAAGTTAGTAGCACATTTTCTTTGTAGTAATAGGGGTCTTATACCATGACATTTGTATTCTCTCCCATTTTGCTACTCCTGCTTCTTAACACAGTCAAAAAAACATGTTAAGTGACAATGTGTGCATTCATGCTTATGTGTTGCCCATGTTTTCAAATTAACTATAGAGCTCAGGCTGGTAACCGAGAATAGATTCATTTAATTACTACACATTTACTTTAAATTACAATATATTAGCATTTTATAGAATTACAGCTATCAGAATATGTCAACCTACTTCAGTCCAGCTTCTTATGTCAGGGTGCTTTGAAAGCAAGCTAAGCTGTACTCAAGCAACAGCGCCCTCTAGAGTCAAATAATTTATTGTAAAACAGACCCAACATGCATACATTTGTATAATAAACTAATGTCAAAATTTAAACATTGCTTGTTTATTTACCCATATTATAATTTTCAGCCCACTCTTTGGTGGGCCAGATCCAGTTTCTGAGAGTTGAAAACTTTACCTGTTATTCTGGGCCAAACACATGTTGAACTCTTGTGTTTAATTAATCCAAACCAAGATTGGTTCATATTTGGTTCAGGACTGGGTCAGCAAAGTAACCTAACCTGGGTTGTTTTTCTACCATGCAATGTTTAGAGTTCACCTTCATCAACATAAGTTATGCTACCTTGTTAAAAAGTCTGTATGCTTTGCCACATGTGATTGCTCACACGGGTGTAATTTTAGGATTCATGCAGTCACTGCAGTTCTTCCCATCAGTACTTAGGGATGTTTCTGAATGTTCTCTGAATCATTCTGTCTCCTACAAGTATGATCCTGGAGAGAAAAAACACATGGCCCAAATCTTGATAGGTTATTTGCGTTAGCAGCCCACATGATTGCATAAGAATATTTTGACTTCACACCACTGGAATTTCATTTGGCCAAACAACATTTATAAATGACTGCTTTGCAGAATAAAATAACAGGCACCTAAAAACAAATTGTCTGTTTATTTCACATGTTTCTGTTACTGGAAATTGAACTCTTGACAACTAGTAAAGTCTAAACATATTTCTCTTTTTTATGTTTTGTCCTTGCTGAAATCTGGTTGCATAAAAAGTGCCTTTTCACAGATATACGTAGAGAAGTGTGTCGAATCTACAGTCAGTCTACATAGAATACGCACCATAAGCAATATCTTCTCAACACAATCTGCATTTTCTGTTTCTTAGAACTGCATTCCTGTTGAATGATTCTTCAACTATCCTATTTATTGTAACATACAAAAAGATAAGCTAATATTTCATCTCTCCACATCCACCTAGAATAATTCAAGAGCTTAATAAGATCAAATATTTTTTGTCCCAAGTAATGTACAGCATCAGTATAGCAGCACTTAACAGCAAGGAAGCAAAAAACAAAAGGACAAGCTAAAAATAGTTTGTGAGAGAAGTCAAGATACTTCTGGAGGCAGCAAATACTCCAGGTCTGGATAGCAGTTCTGTGGAACGATGACAAGGGCGACCTATCAGGCAAAGTAAAAAATAAAGATAAAAAAATACTCCAAGCTGGAACAGAGATCTTTATATAAAGGGCAAACCACATTCAATATTCAGCTGTGGAGAAAATAAGTTCAGAGGCAAAACAAAATGAGATGCAAGTGGAAGAAATAACTTTATTCAAATGAAATAGTAAGTACAGCTCCTCCCTTTTTTCTTGCTGGTTAAGTCACAGACAGTGTTTCAGTAGATTTCCTACCCCAAAGCTGTCTCAGATTAGTTTTGATAATAAAGACCTTGCCATCTAAATACTCCCTGCCTGCTGCCTCAATGCCCTTCAAAGAGCTTTTTCCACAAAATATTAATTATTCAGCCTCTGACAACTGAACTGATCCACTTTGATAACTCCAAGAAAGTGTATCTCCAAAAATATTTTACCTCTACAAATTATGTACTTAATCTTATTAATAATGTACTGTAGAACAGAAAGCTGTCAGTGGACTTCAATGCTCACTCTCTTGTACCAAATAACAATGTGAATTAAAATATCATCTGCAAATAAATTCTGAAATAAAATCCAAATCCCTTGGAGCTTCATACATAATCCTCCTGTACCAGTATTTACATCAGTAAATTAACAATTTTGATGCATAACTAACAGTATTATATTGTCTTGCAAAAATATTTTAGCTTTTTTCCATTTTATCGTTAGCACAACAAAGCTGTGTACAACAATGTTGTGCATGAAGGTGAAGTATAAAGAAAAGGATAGATAGTTTTGAATGTTTTTACAAGAAAACATTTCAATGACTCTATTCACTTATCCAATAACCCTGACCCTGACTGAATACTTTGTTCAACTACATTTTGCTGCAAAAATAGTAACAGATATGTTGATTTCTTGCTCTACCAGTGATCTACATCTGAAGAATCAGACTTTTTCCCATTTCTGCTTTCGGAAATAGCTCACACTCAGTCATATTCTTGCCAAAGATTCATAAGCCATTTAACTTGAGACTTTGACTAGGCCATTAAACCACATAGATGTGTGGTTTAATTCTCCAGCCAAATGTGTGATGTCATCATATTATACTTTTCCTGCTCCTCTGCAGACTTCAGTTGCAGAGGAGCAGCTGAAGTCTCCTCCTCTGAGATCCTCGGTCTCATCTGAGCTGTGGCTCTCTCTTCCAGAGCAACCATGAACATCAGTTTAGATGGACAGTCATGATTTGAACACTGGCTTGTGAGATTTTGAAAGCATGGGAACATCTGCACAACTTTATCACTGACATCTCTGCTGTTTTCATTGATCTCCTTGATGCTGGTTATTCACTCATATCCTTTAACAAACATGAAGCCTTTACAAAAAAAAAAAAAAGCATTTATACATAGATTAAATTACATAGTTTCCAGAGTTTTGCAGTTTTAGAACCTGATGTCATTTTTTTTCCTTCACTTTATAATTTTGCAATACTTTGTGTAAGTTTTTCATTTCAGGTCCCAATAAGAAATATTACCTTTTGTGGTTATAATGGAAGAAAATGTGAAAATATTCAAGGGATATAAATCAATTTATAAGGCACTGCATATTTTAATTTGTACTGTATCATCCCACTCCATCCTATAATTCACAAAGCATTTTGTTACTGCAGAAGATCTTATATAGTGAGAGTTTGGTAAAACATGAAGAAAAACATGTTTTTCTTCATGTTTTTCAGCTATGTAATCGCAAACGTTTTAAAAATGTTTTATTTGAACTATCGGTTCTCAACTTATGACAGCCTGCACGTCACTTTGAAAGATCTTTTATATAAGAACTGAACTGTAGTAAGGTGCTAATACCCTTTGATAGTGTCCATCAAGATTCAGAACTTTTAAGATTCTTGCAGAATAATTCAGCAAATTCAAAGGTTAAATTTGAATATATTTGGTGAGATTATATTCTGATCTTAAAACTTTCCAGTGCAATGTAGCAGGGCAATAAATGCACAGAAAATGAAAGAAAGTAAACACATGGACACATTATTATATTATAACAGTGCAGCATTTGAAATACATTCAGTCTTGTTAGATGGGAATGCTCAAGTGTATGTTTTTCTTTTCTCTGTTATACCTATGTAAAAGCTGTACTTTTGTATAACAGGTTTCTGCCTAAGAAGCAACTCTTTCTAAAATATAAACTCTAGATTTGGTTTTATTTCTTTCCTGCATTCATGCTTAGAAGCCTCTCACTTATTCACCCACTGTTTAAATGTGATTCTTCAAAATTTGAGTGCAAATAATGCATTACAAATCCAAAACCCCTCAACATTTTTTCTGGCTGGTGAAATAAGAGGTGCTTAGAGGTCGGACTTCCTGCTCTTTGCAAACAACAGCTGTGAATTTGTCACTGCACAGCTGTTCCCTCAGTGAGATGAATCTTTAACAGTGTCTCCTACCAGCGCCTACATGAGTTAATTACATTGAGTTCTATATATTATATTCATGTCAGCAGTCATATATTACCATGTGCATAACATACAGCATCAATTAGGATTCACTTTACAGTACACAAGCAACACTAATTAAAGTATCCCTGGCCTGAAAGGAAAATTAATTAAAAAGACTTGATTGTATTTTCTCATGAATCAAGAGTAAACTTTGAAACAGTGAATGGCCAGCCGAGTGTGCAGTGGGGATAAAAGGACTCATTCAAACAGAGCAGATCAGCATTCTTTGAATGAATTGATCTTTAATTAAAACTCTGATGTGGCTGCAGTTATATGACCAATGTGTTTATGGGTTTTAAGCTTTGTGTCCACAAATACCTAATTAAAAGCAAGAGTTATTAGGTAGGATTAGTTATTTTGTCAGTCAAATGGTCTCAGACCCCAGCAACACTGCTCCAGATATTTTCTTAATATTTTTTTTTTGGGGGGGTAGATAGGAGAAGGGTATGTTCATCTAAACACTCTGTGGGACTGCGATCAGAACTGTTGTTAATACCCATCCGGCACCACAAAGAGGGGAAAACATTAACTTTCATAACATCAAGATTCAGCACAAGAAGATTCTGAACAGGTCTGAAGCAAGGCTCGGCTAAAAAACAATATGGTTCCTAACATGAACTTTTTTTATCTTGCATTTGAAGTTTAATGGAAAAACAGTCCGACAAAGCGGATACACAGTAAAATGATTTCCCTCTTGTGAAATCAACAAGAGTTGATCTTTCAGATGTCGAAGACCATAACGTTTGCCTCTATGTTAATGTTTCCAATAGTCTCCTGGCATCTGGTCCACGTGTAAAACAAATCTTTCACAATCTCAGATTTTGTCTCCAAAAACTATGTTCCCTGTAGTGACAGGCCAAATAATAAATTCCATATTTTTTAATGGTAAAAGAAATTCAAACACTTGTTTCATGTTTTATTTCTAACTTTTCTTTACCTTCAAAATTATTCTCTACTCTGTTGGTTTTTCTAAAAAAAAATAAATTAAATAAAATACTGAAGTGACAAAATATGGATAATTTTAAGAAATTTTAATACAGTTGGAATGAGTTTGAATATCAATTTTACTTTAATATTAATAAAACCAGAAGTTTTGCTAAAGATTCTGATTTGATATTTTTTTCCCCATGTCAACAAAGAACACACCCAACATCATAAACCTTCTTAAAGAACCAAACTTCATTTCAAAGCTTTCTCTTCAGTCACAACAAGTTCACCAGAGTCATTCTATTCACCGTTGCTCAGTTCCTTTTTGTCCTTAAGGCCACAAAATGAAGCATTTTAATGAAGCAAACACTTTAGATGAATAGACTTGAGCTCTTTCAAATCAAGAAGGCCGTGAATTGTAATTTTAGTCAACGAATACAGAACACAACGCTATAGTACCACATGTGCTACACATATGCACTTACTGATTTCAGTTTAAGAGATTGGTCATAAAAGCACCGCTTTCTCCATACCCTTAATGTCACTGGGATCTGCAGCTCCTTGAGCATCAGGTCTCTCACTTCCTGTAAACAACTGCTGTAAAAATAGTCAGCAACACAATAGCACAATTAGTTCCCAAAGGTCAAACATCGTCATCGTCATCATCATTCTGCCTGAGCCTCGTGTCGCGGCTCTGCCCTCTCTGGCTCCCTCGCTGAGGAAGGCGACCGATGGGGTCCTGACACAGCATGTACTGTTTCCAGATTTTCTGAAACGCTGTGCGGAATTTCTTGATGCGGAAAGCGTAGACGATGGGATTGACGGCTGAGTTGCCATGGGTGAGAATGATGGCGACGTAAAAGAGGGACATCGACATCCTGTAGCCGGGGAGGAAGAGGGTGATGCAGTTGAGAATGTGAAGTGGGAGCCAGCTGACTGCGAAGAGGAAAAGGACGAGGGCGAGAGACTTGGCTAATTTAAGTTCTTTTCCAAAGTATCGTCTGGGATCCATGTGGCTTGCTGTCACCTTCAAAGACATTAAGAAAAATCACAAAACATTATTGTAAATGTACACTACCTTGAAGAAGCAATAATGAGGTTGATCCTTTTTGAAATAATCTGATTGATGTTACACTTGAATTTCTTTTTTTTTATCTATTCTAACCCTCTAACTTTTTCCCATTTTGTGACAGTACAGCCAAAAACTTAAATGTATTTCATTTGGCTTTTGTTGGGGTTACACAGCACTGTTTAACCCATTTCCTAAAAGTAAAATGAGATTCGACCAACTGGATAACTACCAAGTCATTACCAGGCAAGGAGAAAATTATTCAGAGAAGCAGTCAAGAAGCCTATGGTAACTCTGGGCGAGCTGCACAGATCCACAGCTCCGGTGGGATAATCTATTGGTCCAGACAACTATTGGTTGTGTAAATTTGACCCTTATGGGAAGAAGAAAGTCATAGGAAGTTTTATTTAAAGCTTGCCCAAGGCAAACTGAGAGATGGTACTCCTGTCAGATGGAATACACATTCCTCTTGTTAAAACCTGGTGGTAACATAATGCTGTGAAAATGTTTTTGTTAGGATCTTGGGTTGTTTTGGTGTTTTGATTATTTCGTTATAGTTCCATTATCATCGTGTTCCTTAGTTTCTTATTTCGATTAAATAAGATCATTCTTGTTCATGTTTTTTCTTAGCTCAGTCCTTTCTTTGTGATCCAAGATTATTATGTTTATTTCTTGTGTCTGGTTCTTCTTGGGTAATGTTTAATTATGGTTAGTATGTTTAGTATTTAAAATCCTTCGCCTCCTCACACTGCTTACTGATTCCTCCTGTTTTATCCCATCAGATCCTGTTCCTCTGACCATGCTCCGTGTGCTTTTGTTTTTCCCTGATGTTTTATGTTTGTTCTCCTCTGGCTCCCTGTGTTCCCTGTGGTTTTTGGAGATTTTTTCATCTCTTTTCATTAAAACACTTATCATGATCCATGCTCCCAGTTCCTGTCTGCATTTTGGTCCATCCACAAACTCATTCATCGTGACAGTTTTTTTTTTTTTTTTTTCAACAGATACAGAGTTGAGGTGAAGATAGATGGATATAAATGCTGGGCAAGTAAAGCTAGTAAAGCATGAATGTTTGAATCTGTAATGTGACAATATGTGGAAAAAGTGTAAGGGTTTTTTTGATTCAAGAAAAAAAAATACTCGACAAAATATTCCTGTATGAATAACCAAGCCTTACCTTCTTGTTGAGCTGTTTATGGATCATGTAGAAAATCTCCACATAGATGGCCAGCATGAGCAGCAGAGGCGGCAGGACCCAGCCAAAGAAGTTAAAGTAGACCATGTAGTCCATGCTGATGACTGTCTCAAACTCGCAGGTCACCACAAGCTCTTCAGTGGTCACGGTGCCATTTTTAAGGAGAAACTGCAGGTTATTCCAGCCAAACATTGGCGTGAGGCCCACTATGATGGACACCAGCCAACACAACAGCACGGCTGTCCCAGCTCGCCGAGGGGTCACCACTCGCTTGTAACTGTGACAAAAAAGAAGGTGAGAATTGTACTCAAATGATTAATCTTGAGATTAACCCAAATGTGGTAATTTTGCACATTTCTACAATTTCGCTTTCGGCCCAGGTACTTATAAAAACAGCCCAAGCACTGTTGCGCTGTTATCTAGCAATCTATAGGATATACAAAACATATTCATTACATTTTTTACACAAAGTCATTGTTAGATATTGAGATTTTAGGCTGGTCAAATCTGCCTATTTTCAGCTCCTATCAGAATGAGCTATATATAGGTATATATAGATTTACCCTGACCTGTTGAATGAAGCATAATAGGTCACCTTTTAAATCAGAGTGGAAGGTTATGTGTCTTTTTATCCAGTGCAGTTTTGAATTTATCCATCATGTAATTTTTACTTGATAAAGACAGCAATTTGCCACTTTTGTACAATTTTGAGATCCACTGTGATGTTTTGGATGTGGGAAAATTTGCCTTGGACTGTAAAACAAAATCTTGACCTCTTAATTTAGCAACTTTGGAAGACAAATACCCACAAGAATTTGTTTTCCCCTCTTAAAACATTTTCATTTCAGTGGCAAAAAAAGATAAGAATATTTTAGAGCACTCTTTCTCAAACTGCATTTTCCGGACCGCTGTTCTTTCTTTGATGCTTACAATTCTCTACTCAGACGTCAACAATTATTTTTATTTAGTTAAAAATGACTAAATTAATTAAATACAACCGATAAATACAATTGCTAGAAAGCGGTGGATAATTTTATATTTAGTGGTGCAGAAGAGAATCTTTGTTTTTGGCAAAGCAACTCAAGTCTTATTTTTTTTTCTTTTATTGTGTTTCTAAATTACAAATATTCCTAAAAATGTTATTAATGTGCACAACATTTGGTATTAAAGAACAACTTCTTTTTTTTATTTAAAGTCCTGCATGATTCTGCATGAGCTTGCACTTTTTTAATTGTTCATCTAAGCTAAAAAAGCAAAAATTGACAAACGTGAGTACATATTAGGAGCAATAAGGAGTATTTCTCCTCCTTATCACAGCTGCATGCTGTCTGGGTAATCTCACTTGGCCAAAAACAAACACACTGATAAAATGTGTTATTTTTCTTTTTCAACACTTTTCTTCCTTGACAAGGAGTGAGCACATAAACAAGACAAAATAATTAAAGGATGTTAAAAGAGATCATGGCTGGAGGAGGACTACTCAAATGTGGCATCGGTATTTTTTTTAACTCCACAAGTGGAGACCAACCCTTGGAGCTGCTGGTAAAGCTGCTGCTCTCTGGCTGCATACCAATAAACTCACCATCAGCCAAAAAAAAAAAAAGGCTGTCTAGATTCTAACTATTCTCTGTCCATCACTGATTCTCTTCAGGGTTTCCAGTTGTTGTCTAGCACCTGTAAATCCTTTCCAAGCTCACCAGCAAAGCATGAGAAACAAATTTCAAATCTCGGGCCAACCTTATCAACAAACACCTCAGCTATAAAAAGCAATCAGTGCTTAAAGCGTGTACCAAGGGAGGCACGAGGAGGGGAAATCAATTTCTGGTTCAAGTTACGGCTAAATAAAATTCATTCAAGACTGAAATGTGAATATGATTAAAAGAGTAAATAGATCTTAGATGGCATGAAGATAATTTTTTTTAATTGTGTACATGATATGGGCACAATTTTATGCAATCAACCACTTACAAAGATATTAGTTATTTAGCAGTTTTGTGATGTCAGTACATTTTCAATTTGTTGTGGAATTTGTTTGTATAATCGCCCAACATATCCTAAGTAGGCAGACATGTCCAGCAGAGCCCAGCACAGTTAGACCGTCAGTATTCACATAATGGCCAATAAATTAGAAATGTTTCCTGATTAATGTCACTTTAACTTGTATTGATGTCTTTCTCAGAAAGAGCCGGACTGTGCACAGGAGCATTTGTTTCTGTGTGTGTGTTGGCTTGCTGGCTTGACAAATTACAGAGTCCAAGAAGCATCCACCGTGAGCCTATTGACCAATCATGCATTCTCTTACAGACCCTTTTATTGGCCGATTGTCCAATGGCTCAACATTGGCAGTTCTAAAAAAAATATAAGAATATGTGAGGGCTAAATATGATTAGGACCAAGCTTTAAAATCTTCTCCAAAAATTATTTTGATAAATATTGACTCTTTTTATCTTTATTTATGAAATAGGCAGTACTCAGAAATAATTTCTAGCCTCTATCTTGTACTTTTTTTAGATGACATTAATGCATTAGAGTTGTAAGACCACAGTGCTGATCTGAATTTGTGCTTTGGCATCTGTTTATTTTTTGTGTAAGGCCTTTAATCATGTGTGAGCTGAGTTTTAAAGCAAAGCTTAAAGGTTTTTGTGATTTAAATCTTTCCATAGATTTCTTGTGTATAAACGATATTAGACAAACTCGTCTTACCTAGAGTGAGGTAAGGCGAGTTTACCTCGTCTTACCTAGAGGTAAACTGGTGTATATCTATGTTCACCAGTCTATAGATATAGAATCTATAGACTGGGCTAAAGATTATAGTGATGGTAATAAGGCATTCCATCCTCAAAGATTAATAATAAGAATTACAAATTTTTTCCATGAAATAAGGGTGTATAAACATAGACAGAAAGATTACAACTTATTTTTAACTGATTCTGCTTGTTTTATTACCTTTTCATAGGTTACCTCTCATTTCCAATCAGAAACAAACTTCTAAGAATTTGATTAATTTAAAATCAAAATTTGTCAGGGGTGTGATTAATTTGAATTCTAATGTAAGACGTATGTGAAATCAGATTATGGTTTAGTAAAAAATAAATAAACAAAAAGAAAAAAAACATTAAATAAAAAATCTAAAGGCACCCACCGCACAAAGCTGCAGGAGTAAAAGGAAACGCTGGAGAGAACATTCTCATCGCTCTTAGGCTCAAGCAGACACAAAGCCTCCAGACACATGAGACAATGTATTTAAAAACTATAGTGAAAATTCACCTTTAGGCCTACCTCATGGGTATTTTGACTCTCAGATAACGATCAATAGCGATGGCCAGCAGCGCAAGGATGGAACTTTGGGTCAGGACGAGCACCGTGCAGGCGAACAACAGGCAGCTGTAGAAGTGTGTCTGGAGCCCGATGCTGATGGTTATGGCCAGCGGGATGACAAGAGCCCCGACCGCAATGTCAGCCAAGGCCAAAGAGACGATGAAGCAGAACGTGGTGTCTCTCAGAGCCCGGTTGATGCGAACAGCCCAGACGACCATCACGTTGCCGATGACCGAGGACACGGCGATCACCACCTCCATTCCGATGTAGAGAGGCAGAGCCGAAGTCATGGTCACAGATGCTTGATCGGAGGTGCGCTCAGCGTGGACACGTCGAAGGAGTTCCCGGTTTGAGTTTGTGGGCATCGACCGAGACACCCTTGCTTGGGTTTCGCATTTTCTTTTGTTTTATGTCACAGAGAAGAAGAAGAAGGACTCTGACGCTCGGGGATTATTTAGGATGTAAGTGCAGGACGTGCAGTCTGGATGCGCGCCAGACGCAAAACTTCATCGGTTTCCGAGAAAGAAGTGTCCTCCCCTCCACTCCACCCCGGTTGGCTGAGGAGCGGGACGGAGCACCGGAGAAGACAATGACTCATGAACAGATCCCCAAAGAGCGGATTAACAGATCTGGTCTCTTCAGAGGGTCAAAACACACAGAATCCACCCCCGGAGTCCGAAAAATAAATAAATAAATAAAATAGTCATTTCAATATTTGCGTTCAGTTTTTATGTCTCAGCCTTAAAAAGAAAAAAAAAATCTTTTTTGTCTTTCTCCGGGGTCCTCTTTATGATCTGCCTAAATAAATATGAGCTCATGTTATTAGAAGTCCTTCTCTTGTTTTGAGCAAAGTCACATGTCTTACTGAAAGCTCTCCCTCTGTGGGAGTGGACAAATGAAGTCCTCGGGAGGATTCACACGGCAGGTGCATCCAATCCTAAAAATGCCTGGTCGTGTCAATTATTTACATGCAAAGCATTAACTTTTCCCAGGAAAAAAGTATACATTTTTCTTGGATGTTTCATCCTTTTAGTGCACTGATATTTTTAGCACAAATAAACATCCTAAAGTCAAGGGTCAAAAGTGTCCGAATTATTTATAAATATGTCAGCTAAAGTGGTTGATTGCATAAATATTCACCCCCTTCAATGCTATGAACCTAATTAAAAAGAGAACCAACTAAGGAAAGTCAGCAGCATTTTTGTGAGTGAAATGGAAGTTACATGTTGATGTGTGTGAGTTCATCATAAATACTCATAGGTCAAGCAACCAGGAGAAGAGATCACTGACTCCATCTTTAAGAAATGGTTGTACTGTAGGGCCACCAAGACACTACAAGACAACCACTGAATGAGTCAAAAGCTTTCGTGGCTCATTCTTGGGTCTAATGAGACAAAAATAAGTATTTTTGGTAATCAGACAATGCTGAGTTTGGGCATTACAGAACACTTTCCATCTCCAAAAACTCACCTTCTCCACCGTAAAGCAGGGTGGTGGCAGCATCATGCGCTGAGGTTGCTTGGTAGCAGGCACTGGAGGTCTTGTTACGATAGATGGGAAGAAACATAGGAAACTCCTGGAGGTTTATCTAATTCAGCGTGTCAGAGAGCGACGGCTTTCTGGAGATCCTGAGCATACGGCAAACTTTTCACAAATACAAGAAGCTGGACATTCTTGAGTGGCCAAATCAAAACTTAGATATCCTATTGAAAATATGTGGCTGGATTTGTAAGGAACCGTACTCACCCTGTTACCAAGAAACCTCAAATAGGCTTCAGTAGCATTTAAGCTGTTTTGTAAAGAAGAATGAAGAAAAGCTGCAGAGTCGACATCTCAGTGCTTTGATTGCAGCCAGAGGTGCATCTATCTATAGCTGACCTGAATAGAGGTTTACACAATTATTGATGTCATATTTTATTTTTTATTAATTAATTTATTATTTAAGAATTTAAAAACTCAGGTGTCACTTTGATATTCAGTGGTTTTACTACAAGCAGTTAATGGGTGAAACATCCAAGGAGGTGAATAAAAAAGGCCATAATTAAATACAAATGTAATAATAATAATAATTATTATTATTATTATTATTATTATTATTATTATTATTATTATTATTATTTTTATTTTTATTTTTATTTATTTATTTTAAATATTAAAATGTTGGATTATTGTCCTAATGCAAGAAAACACTTGATAACCAAAAAACTGCACTCAGTTGGAAGGGTTTGTTTGCAGATACCAAAAGGAAGAAGGAAGAGACAGAGATTCTGTTCAGGTCATCCAGACATTAGGGTGTTTTTGACTGGACACTGTAATGGATTAAACTATTTGATTTCAAATTATTGTATAATATTATAATGACTACATGTATTAATTACTAAATTTCAGGTTTCAGTTATTCATGCTAGATGTTATTGCCATGCTAAAATGATATAGATAAATTATTTACATTTTAAATGATGTGAAGTAGATTTTTCATTTAAGAAGAAATGTTTTATTTGCATCATACAGTGAGAGCAGAGGGGGTGCAAACTATTTAAACAACAGGTGTCTGCTTAACTTTCCCAGGCAGGTTGTCTGGGAACTTGCTGTTTTTCCCGTGGCCTTCCCAGCACAGAGATAGAGTGTTT
>CAEFZX010030697.1:0-69944 GCA_903066825.1 Alfaro cultratus | reverse complement strand
AGCTGCAGCTGTTTGATTGATTTGTTGGACAGACCTGTGAAAACACTGTTACAATAATCAATGCGACTGAAGATAAACGCATGGATGAGTTTCTCTAGATCTGGCTGAGACATTAGTCCTTTAATCCTGGAAATGTTCTTCAGGTGATAGAAGGCCGATTTTGTAACTGTCTTTATGTGGCTCTGAAGGTTCAGGTCAGAGTCCATCACTACTCCCAGGTTTCGGGCCTGATCACTAGTTTTTAGTTGTAATAACTGAAGCTGTGCATTGACTCTAGATCGTTCCTCTTTTGGTCCAAAGATAATAACTTCAGTTTTGTTTCGATTCAGCTGAAGAAAGTTTTGGCACATCCACACATTTATTTGTCCTAAACATTTATTCAGTGATTGGATGGGTTTAAAGTCACCTGGTGACAGAATTGGTTTATTTCAACAAGGAATAAATATTACAGTTGACTAAAGTTTAATAGGTCAAAACAATGCTTGCATAACTAGCTGGTGATTACTATAAAAGAATGGCTGAAAGAAGGAAATAAATAAACGATGAGTAAATGTGGTGCTCCGACTGTGCATCAAAGACAAGAACCATGTTTTGGAGACTGAAGTCTTAACATTTCAGATTTTTTTCAGTTACCCATTAAGCCAAGATGTAGAAATTCAACCTGCTTAGTCAAGTATACACAAATTTATAGTCTTTTTTCTATAAAATACAAGTGATAAAACTGTTTCCACATCAACTTTTCTTGAAACATTTAAGAACACAAACATACTGTGTCCATCTAGTAACAGAGATTGTTGGAGTACTAACAGATGTCAATTCAAAGAAGAGACATTGGTGTACATAACAGTCAAAATAGCTTTTGTGTTTGGACAAGTACATCAGCCTGCCAATATAACAGTCAGCAGTTTTTTTCTAATCAAACACAGCGTTTTGCAGTATAATTACAAACAGAGAATTGTGAGACATATAGGTTTTATCAGAGAAACATGTGCCCTGACGTTCAGCAATGAAAGCTGAGTGCCAGAGTTAAACATTGCCAGGTCTAAATATCTCAGGTTGCCTTTGGGAATGCAAGTGTTGAATGTCTTGTTTGTGTTGTAATAGTGAATTATGACCAACATCCAAGAAGGGGATGTCAGCTTTCCACAGCTGTTTTGATCAACCCTGGGCCATATCAAAGAGGGATCTGAAAGAAATCAGTGAGGTCAGAGGTTTAGGAAAATGAGAGTTTATTCTCTGTGAATCATTTAACATATGGAGTATTAAGTAAATACCACCAAAGAACTAACATTTGAAACTCAAGCATCAGTTCTGATTTTTGACATTGTCTTTCAGTGGGTTATCACAACACTCATATGTTTCTTTGGCAGGATTTTACTCCTGATCTGGCTGCGACTTTTTCTGCACAAATTTAAAAACCTACTTTAAAGTAATTAGTGGTCAAGTTAAGAACAGTTAGGGAACAGTAACACCTCTGCAGAAAAGGTGTAGATGCCTAAACTGTAACGTGTGTGAATGGGAGAAAAGGGTGAATGGACACAAAACAGCAAAAGAGGATGTCAGAATCTAACATGTGGAAGCTATATATATAAAAAAAGGTGCTTTGAAGGTTTTGTGGTAGATCCTTGTAGAAAGGTCTGGTTCCCATAGATTGCTTTTATTTTATAGCATATTTTCATATTTCTGGCTATAAAACAACCAATAAAAATCATGTTTGTCTGTGTCCAAAAGCCTGAAGAAGTCCTGTTTAATGTCAAAAAATGTTCTTCCAAACCTTTATTTGGTCTATTTTAGATGTCTCTCTGACAGGTAGAGTCAAAGGGAGCTCAGAGAAAATGGATGAATTTCAAGAAAACGTCACAGGATGATTCTGCAGCTTCTCTTACACAGAGAGATCTGGCTCAGTCCTTCTTTTTGTCTGATTGTTGTCGGAGCAAAAACATTATCTGTCTTCCTTTTATTTTTTAGCAACCTGCATCTGTTTTCCTCATGAAGTAATGTTAAAAACATGTCAGTTATTTAAAGGAAACAATGACTTTGATCATATTTTACCATCAGTTCAGATACCAAATTTGACATTTTTTTCCACATTTTGGCACCCCAACATCTAAATTCTTGAAATCACCAATAAATAGATAAATAATTTACATTTTTAATTTCTGCACAGGTGCTTAAAACGACCACTAATTTGCACTCTTTGATTAAATTCATTTAAAACAAACTAATAATGCCATTATGATTGTCATTAAAAAGCCCATGTTAAAAAATAAAACTATAATGTTCTGTCTAGGACATCAAGTACAAGTATTTTAATTAAAAAAAATTAAACAAGTGTATTTTTGTTTGTTAGTTATTTTATTTTGTTCAGGATGAGGTAAGTGTAAAGGACAGTACTCTTGAAACAGATAGATGTGAACTCCAGGAGAAATTATGTTTATGATTAGACAAAAATAACCCTGCAGTGTTTTCATCTTTCTATCATTTGTGAAGGAATAGCCCGATTTTCTGCAGCAGAATAAACAAAGATCCACTGTGTCACTTTGAGGATCTTTGTTTGCACGAGATGTTTTACAGCTTAACAGAAAGATGAATTTAAAGTTAAAATAACAAGTGTATTATCATGTTGTTGTTTTTTTCTACTGCAGGGATCCTCTTCCTTCAGACCTGAAGTACTGAGAATCTGCAGAGGTCTCCAAGCTGCTCTCGAAGCAAGAAAATGGACATGTAGATTTTATCGGTGTTCCATGTTGGACCCACATGTTTTCAATCTGTCACGTCTTCATGCTTTCATTAGCTGGACGCTTTCACAAAACAGGAAGGACTTTTTACTCCCTGTAACATTTCAGCAGAAACTCCAACATGCTCTCCTTCCATTCATATTCATGTCTATGTGTCTGTGCAGACATGTAAGTGGACATGCCTTTTTGCTTCAAACATGTGTTGTATAGATAATGATTTGGTCATAATATTGTGCAGATGTTCACTTTCCCCCGTTTTCCTCAGAGTAATTAAGATGATCATCAGTTAGACAAATAGCAGTGGTGCTTTTGCACCAATGCCAGATCAGTTATGCAGTAACCTAAGATGAAACACACAGCTGTAAGTGTGTTAGGAACAGAGTCAAAGGAAAGCAGGAAGTAGATTTCACAGTAGGCCTCAGTATTTCCATTTTCCTCTCTCATCTAAGGACAGCATTGTTTCAGTCCTGCCCAGTTATACCAGATTTTGTCTTTAACACCTAAAGTTTAACAGTTTATTGGTTACTGTTAAACAAAGTTAATGGTTTTATTTGCTTCCCTCAGTTGTGTGTATTTGTATATTGCTTGTGGAAAACATGACAGCTGTTCAAAGTGGAGTGGAATGCAGCCTGAGACATTTTAATCACTACTTGTAAAGGAACCTCCGGTTTGTTTTTGTCGCTAACTTCCCATGCGGTTTGTCCCCTCGTGCTTCAAATCAGCACCTCTTTCACACATGCTACTTGGAACACAAACATACCCATTACTATTTTATGAGTTTTTGACTGTGAGTAATGTGGGGCAGCCTAATAGTAAGGCATTACAACCAGACATAAGTGGTCATGTCTGAGGCAAACACTAAAAACACACTACAATTAAGACCAAATCCTGCTGGTGTTGTGGATGAAAAACATAAAGTTATCTAAAATGATAATATTCTAATGTTCCTGTCACCCTTTGGCTTGGTGTTTAGCTGAATTGTGAGCTTGAATTGAGCCTGGTTGTTGGCACCAGACCAGGTGGCCTGAGTTTTTCAGAAACTCCTGATTTACTGGGTTCTCACTCTGAACCAGAAAATGGTCAAAAAGAAAGAAGACATCCAGCAAGCAGCAGTTGCGTGTTATTCTGTACCTTTTGATGTCAAAGGTCAGAGAAGACTGTTCAGGCTTGTCTTAGACATTATAGCAACAATCAAAAGTGACAGCTGCTTTAAAATGAATCAACAAGAAAAAGAAACTTTATGAAACATGAACTACTCTTTGAAGAAAACATGCATAAAACACATGCTTAGTAGTCTTCTCAAGATTATAATTACCTTTTGATCTTTACAGTAAAAATTACATTATTTCCCCTCCCTAGTATCATCATAGCCAAATATTTTCACCTCAGTGCTGAACTTATTGGGATTTCTTTTTTCTCCTCTTCACTGGAAAACACGTGATTGGAAGCTTGGATTGGAAATCTTTGGAAGCTATACAGTCTAATAAGAATGTTGTGATCAGAAAACCTGTGCGTATCAAGACAAATAATACTTTAAACAAAGGAAAAAACCAGAAGGATTTAGAAAATGTATAAAGAGGACATTTGAAAAGTAGCCATCAATCAACAGAATGGCCTCACTGTTAATTAAAAGTTATGTTTCAACAACCTTGAGTTTAAGATTTTTTTAGAATAGAGAATAAAATGGGTGACGACCCCTCAAACTGCTAATGCATCAAACAGATATAGTCTACTTGAATTATAACTTTATCTGCTAACAGAAACTTTAATTGTTGCTACTGCTGACAAAGAGCCATGAACTGATAGATGTCAGAGGAGCAGGTCAAAATTTGAACATGTATGTGAAAGACTAAACCCACACTGCCTGACGTCTCCTCGTCCAGCACAGAGGAGAGTGATGAGACACAGACAAACCAGGGGCTGCAGTTGGTCCATTTTAATGACTCTACCAGTGAAAATATGCAGACCTGCTTCTGCTCCTATCATCAGGGCCTCCGAGGCCCACATTTACCCCCTTCTACTTCCTTTCTGTCTATAAAATATGTACGTATGTAATCCTGTAGCAGAAGCGAAGCAGCATTTGCATGTCTCAGTCTTCAGCTCTTAAAACCATTATATGATCCAGCTATCTTCTAATCCAACACAGCAATGATGATGAGATGCTGGTAGGATTCTTCATATTTGTACTGAGAAAGGTAGTCCACCTTTGTTTGATCTGATTGGGCGGTATCTTCCACAAGATGACACCGTCCTCTTTGTAAACCACAAACTCTGCAGGAATGTGAGCAATAAAATGTTCATTCATTTCTTTTGCTAAGTCTGTAGTCTAAAAGTACAGAAAGACACTACAAAAGTTAACATTTCGGAAACCATCAGTCTGTATCCTTTTCAACCCAAAGATAATCACCCACTTCATTTGGATTGAGTTTTTGAAAATTCTCTATGGAACTACAGAAAGAGAATGGACATTGTTACTATAAGCAGCTTTAAATCTAAAAAAAAAAAAAAACAGACAGCAAGAAGGAGAAACATACTCTCAATTGTGACTGGAGGTGATGAGAAACAAACAGAATCAGGCTGCCAGTGCAATTAAAGTCCCATTCTGTCTCAAATATCTCTAATGAATTCAGTAAATCTGCTTGAAGCAGTGAGCAACTGTTTTGACCACTGTAATTACTTGTGCATTAGTTTTTCATGCTCACCTGACCATGTTAATGAAAGCTCATGCTCTTTAGATACAAACAAAGTACGCTGCTAAGACAAGTTGTTTTTACAGCAGTGTTTTTCACCTCTGCACTACAAAAATTACATAAATTGTTATCAAGATTTTACCCCTGAGCATTGTTTTAATGCTTCAGCTGCATCTGGACTCTCAGCGCAAATTCAGACTTGATGGCATACATGCAGTTAAAACATAATTACTCACTGTATCATCATTTGTTCCTTTACTTACCCTGGGAACTAAAGGAAGCCAGAAAAAACTGAGGTGCAGAAACAGGTCATCTTTTCTCCCCTGGGTTTTCTTTTCCTTCTAATTCACACAGTGATGTCACCTAACGATTTGTGGGAAAACATCACGGTGGAAGCATTACAGAAACCTCTGAAAGAAAATACTTTAACTGTGCCAAGTTGTGTTTTTGCTCTTTTCTTCCTGTACACATCAAAAATACCGAAAACACCTCAGGTGGCAACTTTGACAGAGAATTACTAGCTGATTTTGTAGCCTCTCCAGCTTTGCTGAGGAGCCTTTCAGCTCAGTGCTTCAGCATTTTAGCCTCCAACTGTTTGATTTACTCTCAGCATGGTGATAATGTGGTTTCTGGCAGCAGTGATCAGATGTTTCTGATAAAAGAATACCTTGTATTACCAACTGCAGACCATATGCTTATCACCAAACACCAGTCAAAGTCAGAAGCTGGGTAGACACAATGGAGCGATTAGCGGCTAAAGAGTCAGATAAGTCCCAGGAGAGAGTGTGTGGATTTTATACCAAAGAAAATAGAATTTGAATGAATACATGATGGAAATAGCCTGAACATTTTTTCCCAGCTGCATTTTGCAGCTAGAAAAAGGCTTAAATGTAGAGACTAAAGTTTTGTGGCAAATATCAAATCTTCAGTGAATGTGAAGCCTTGACCTGCAGATACCAGATTTAGCTCATTGCAGTTTCTCTTTAGGAACTGTAATAAACAAAGAAAGAAGAACAGCATGTGGTTATTTATCTTTGAAGCAGAGGTGACACCCTGACAGGAGAGAGCGAATCAGACTTTCACAAACATATTAAAATAAAGACCAAAATGATTGTAGAGTTGACATTTTAAACGGTCATTTTAAAACAGCAATTAGCACAGTAAGAACACACACCTACGTGTATATGAATAGAAACAGAGCTTTACAGACCAAAAAAAAAACATTTCATCACTAACAAGGTGATTCATATTGGACTTCACATATTCATGGTGGTTAGGGACCCCAGCTACCCCCAAATACCTAAACTCTGCAAACACTTGAGACCTCCTCTAAAAATACTTACAACTATCTATTTTAGTTGTTCAAAAACCAAACATATCTTAATATATCTTAGCTCTACTGCTGAAGCTACTCAACAGTCTTTCTTATCTTAGCTGTTGCAGGTACAACCAATCAACGCCAAGGAAAATGAATGGGACTCGTGGATTGGCTGCTTTACAAATGTCAGCCAATAGCGTGTTAAGTAGCAGTGCGCCTAGGTATTTTAAGTTTCCAAAGATACATTTTCTTTTGAATATTTTGCTCTACAAAAATCTCCATGAAGAACCAAATGTTCTATTAGTATTTTTTGAGTTATGTTGCACAGAAAAATCTGAGAATAGGTGAATCAGCAAATACTAAAGCATAATTTTCTTAAAACGTGAAAATAGGAAATAATCAACAAAATATTATTAATCTCCCCAGATCCTGTTTAACTTCCTTGCTTTTTTTTAATTTTTATTATTATTATTATTTTACTTATTTGTCAAAAAAAGTTTCAAATTTAGGAACGCCTGGCGAAATATCGATAAAGTTCACAAAAAAGTTTTGGCTTCTTTGAAGAAAAATTAAAAGCAATTTAGAATAGCTTAAAGCTTTGAGACAATACTCTGTCCATTATTGTTTTTCCTAAAATATGTATCTTTTTGAGCTGGAACTGGATCTGAGTTTAAGAGGTAAAAATCATCAGCAAATAACACCAAAGTTTAAACCAACACAAGACCAAACAAAATTGTAGCCGCAGCTGTACTTTAGTTTCTCCTTGGAACCCAGGAGCACAAATGTAATAATGTGTTTGAAACTACTGTGTTCAAAGCCTTGCTTAAAATATTAAGCAAGGCTGTATTCAATTATTAACATAGTTAATAAAGTTCTACCTTTGTTCAAATCATTTTCAACTATGTAATTATCACCTCTCAACAGAAAACTGAGGGTTGTTTTTTTTTTTTTTAGAAATGTGTGATACTAGATAAGTTTTTTATTGGAAGTATTGCTTTTCAAGAAGATTAATTGAACTGATGGGAAGATTGAAATTAGAGCAAATCCCGTCGATCACCACTGATCTTTTAACACACAGGTCAATCTATTAACACTTGCCTTTGTAATGTGGAGCCTATGATAATTCCTCTTTTATGCAAACCATCTAATAATCATTTAATGTCATAGTTCTACAAAGGGAGGTGATGAAAAAAATATCATGGTGCAAAAACAAAGACTGTGTAGCTAGTAGTCGAGAGAGGAGGGAGTGGTAACAGAGGAAGAGGTATAAAAGCTACGAAGGAGGAGGATTTCCAAGTAGAACAAGGAACCACAAGGGAAGGAGAAAAGAGTGAGAGAGAAGTTTCAGAAAAAAGTTTAGAGAAGACTTTCCATTTCACAATACACAACCAGAAGCTCTTTAGCAAGTGTCCATTTTCAAAGCAGGTAAGAAAAAAGAGATGCTGCTTTATTTTATGTGTTCTGATTAATCTGATAGATTAAACTGTGCAGAGAGGTCAGATTATCACCATGTTAAAATTAAAGTGCTAAAAGGAACCTACTGTAAAAAGTAATAAAAAGTACTCTAAAGCTAAAACTTTAATAGCATCATCTGTAATATAAACTATGCACATTTTGTAAATCTCAATCCTAAACTACTATCTGACAAGCACACTTGTGTTGTTGTTTCTTTATTTCACCCTTTCAGCTTCATATGTAATTATTGTTCTGAATATCCACTGAAAAACATTAGCTATGGAGAAGCTACAACATGGTTGCTAATGTCCAGGTTTTCCTCCTTTTAAGTCAGTCCTTTTGTGTTTGTGTGTGGGTGTTTGAGTTGCGTGGCCAGATTTCGACAGTGGATGCAGATATGTTTGAGTGTTCCCCTGACAAATGGTGATGACTAACACAGATGTGTAATCTGAGAGCACAGCTCTGTCCATCCAAGGTTTTTCTTTTTTAACTTTAAAGCTCAAAGAAAAGAAGTATGCTGCATTTACTGCTTTGTTTTACCAGAAACAAACTATTGTTTTTATAAATGTAATGAAGTGTGAAACCCGTTTTATGTTTTAATGCCATTTTATTATCAACTTCACTCTTTTATAGGGATGTGCAGTATGTGCTGAACATTCATGACTTGGAACATATTTTAACTTAATCATTCCTCCAGGTGTTTTTGCTGCCAAAGATTTACTTTTTTGTGGACTTACGCATAGCAGAGGAGAAAGTCTGGAGGGTCCAGTGTGGCGGCAGAGTGTGAAAATGTCACATCTTCTCATCTTTCTGGGAGTAACTGCAGCCACTGTTCTTACAGTTCAAGGTGTGACACTTAACATTTAGTTTTATTTTGTCTCTCCAATTCATCTTTAAATGTCTTCTTTAAATTCACATATACAGTACTGTTCAAAACACTTGGCATTTCTTAGAATTTTATAAGATTGTAATAAATCAAACAGATTTTTCTTAATGTCTCTCTGGCATTTCTAAGGGTTTTTCATAAGACTTTGGTTACTTCAACACTAATTTTCTGTATTGCCTTTATACCCAAATATGGCTGTATCTACAACAGATAAAAATATTTAAGGTTTTGAAATTTCACAAATGATCACCAAAAGAATGCTAGATAGAAAATGTAACAATGGGACCTAAAGACCATATTTACTGCTTGTTCCTTTCTCAGCTATTTATGTACATTGGTTGATCTTATACCTAAATTACTCACAATTCAAAGTTAATAAAGTTGTTTCAAGGTAATATGGAGTCTGTCGTGAATGGCACTAATATCAATTCAGTTCAGCTTGTTTATAAAGCCTGTCTCAACTCAATATGAGCTTTAGTAACATCACTTCTGGCTTCTTATTTTGAAATGGTGTATACAAATACTGGTATACATCTGTGAATATTTAAACTTTCAATAAAACTCAGAGAAAAACAGTAATATCATTCTATGTTACAAATAACCTGGCACCACAACAATTAGCAAATTTTCTGACTTGCGAATGATCCCATTCTTGGGAGTGACATTTCCAGCTTCGATTTCCGAAACAAAATGAAAGCAACAGTTTAGTTGTTTAGTAGAACATTGAAATAGTTTTCCTCTTTGTATGAAGAGTGAGCACCTTTGTAGCATTAATAATTTTTTTAATGATTTTCAACAAATATTATCACTAGTTATTGAATCACAGGACAAGCCTAAACAAAGAAGATGCTTTTGTAACCCGTACAGCTAATTCTGATTGCATACTCAAAGATGTGTCTAAACCTCATTGGCCCATCATTGTATGCAGCACTGGCATGACCAAACATCTTGGTGTTGGTGTCCATACATTGTTTTACCAGCTGGTAGCCCTGGCATATTAACTCTCTCCCCCTTTTTTCTCCATGGCAGTACGTTTACTTTGTGAGTTTCAACATAGCAGAGATCTATATATCCTGGTTTAGACATCACATCGCTAACTTTAAACAATGGATTAGATTACCTTTAATATTTGTGAATAACTAACATCAAATAATGTTTTAGAACAGCTTACCTGGTATGTTTTTTTAACACTCCTGACACAAAGGTATTAATCACTCACACTCATCTATACTGTGCAGGATCATGGAGAGGAGACAACAAAGAGTCTAATCTTGCAGTCTACCACTCTGATGGTGAGTTAATAAAAAAAATTAACTTGAAGTTTTAAATTATGTACTTTTGGTTTGATGTATTGTTAAACTCTGATAGATAAGCTGAATATATCTTTCTTTCTGTAAACTCCACATGTCCAGACAACTTTGAGTGGACCACATGGTTCAACGTTGACCACCCAGGAGGCCGAGGAGACTACGAGCAGCTGGACGCCATTCGCTTCTATTACCGCACCAGAGTGTGTGAGAATCCGCGTGCAGTTGAAGCTAGAACCACCGAATGGGTCCCAGCCCGGGAAACTGGGGAGGTGGTACACGCAGATCCAACTGTAGGATTCTGGTGTCTCAATGAAGAGCAAAGTCCTGGACGCAACTGCTCTAACTACGCAGTTCGCTTTCTCTGTCCAAAAGGTTTGAACACTCAGAAACTAAAGATTTCAAAAATGTTATTTTATTGTGGGTTTTTTTTACCTATTACATATAACAATAATAATATTAATTGAACAATAATTTGTGTAAATTTATTTTACCAGAAAGAAGTGTAAACACTCAGGGAACCTGGGGTCTATGGTCAAACTGGAGCCCATGTCCTGCTCTCTGCGGTCAAGTAGGTGTGCAGCTTCGCTATCGAAACTGCCAGTCTCAATCAGTAACTTGCAATGGGCCTAAAATAGAGGGAAAACCATGCAACGGACCTGAGTGCATCAATACAGGTGAGTCGAGCTTGATTGAGTCACACAAACTATCCTTCAAATATCTTCACTTGGACATAAACTAATGTGATAGGAGCTCGTATTTGTGTTTGCTCTCCTTTCTAGATTGTCATCTGCACTGTGTGATTGGGAGAGTGAATGCTGACTGTGATGCTTGCATGTGTGAAGAGCACATCCTTTTGGGTTCTGTGCGAAGTGCAGGTGGTCTGATAGCTGAGGGAGCAGCGATTCTTCGCTCAGGCAAACTCCTCACCCTCACAGACCACAATGGGCACTTTAGAATTCCTGGAATATGCCCAGATGGCAACACAACACTGACAGTCAGCCTGCTGGGTCACGCAACTCTTGATGTCGTTGTGCCCCTCACCGCTGAGAGGACCTCAGTTCTCAGTGTGCAGCTGAAAAGAGCAGGTATGGATTGTATACAAGAACAAGTCCTATACCGCATACAGATGAAACCAGACTTACATGAAACATACAAAGGAAAATTACATTCTTACTTTCTGACACTAAATCTGACTAAACATTTATGTTTTGGGTTACTTATGATTGCGAATGTTATTTCTAGTTGCCCGGTATCAGAATAACAACAGAAATATTTTTTTGATTTTTTTCATATATATTAGATTACACACACATAGTGTGTGTATTAGATTACACACACACTATTCCCATTTATTTTTTTAAAATTAAATTGAGGCACACCTCTGAATGTATTTCAAGGGAACACTTAAAACAAACGGTTTCCTTTGCTGATTTCTTTTGGAGAATAAAAAAGAAAAAATCAATTAAGATATCAAGATAAAAAATAGTGGCTCTCCACAAGTCTGATTCATTCTTCAGTAAAATTCCCAGATGCCATCTGTTGAAAAATGCAAGTATTAACACTATGGTGGATGTCTGAATGTCCAGACCATTCAGAAAATAGATAGGTTCGGTGACCCTGAGATTTATGTATTTTGGTACAAACTTTGCATAAAAAAACCCAGAACAAAACGCAAAAGGGCTTGTAAACACTCACACTGAAGCTGTTAAGACTAAAGTCTAATGATCCATAGATTCTGTATCGAGATGGTTGGAAAAGCCACTCAGTGAGCACGAAGCCTTTAATGGTAAATGATAAATAGACTGTACTTCATCTGGTCCAAAGAACCCCAAAAGTGCTTTACATACATTCAATCATTTAATCATTCACATTCAGATTCACACACTGATTGTGGTTATCTACATTGTAGCCACAGCTGCCCTGGGGCAGATTGAGAGAAGTGGGAACTCTGACCACTAGCAAGCAAGGCAGGTGAAGCGTCTTGCCCAAGGACACAGCAACTGAAATCACAATTACCCCAAAAGCAACATGTATAGCCAGAAGGCAGTTTGCAAATGCACTCAGGAAAACAAAATGTAATTTCCCTGTGTTTTGGAGACACTAACCTAAGTCTGGCCAAAATTGTCACTGTTGCATTTGAAGGAAAAAGTGAAAAAGATACAAATATGAAGCAGGGGTGGCAGCAACATATTCTGTGGGTGTTCTGCAATAGGAAGGGCAGCTGCACTTCAAAAAATAGATGGCATCTCGAGAAAAACATAATAAAACATAATAAAAAATAATAAAATACTAAAGCAACTTTTGAAAGTGGGAAATGTTGAAAAAAAAAAGATCAACATTTATTCTGGTGAACACAAAATATTTAGTTGTTCCTTACTAAATGTCAGACAAGGACAAAAAAAAGTCACATATATTCTAACTGTCTGTACTGCCACTGAAATTTAAAAAAAGCCATTGAAGTAACATTTCTATTTTTTTCCAGAAAAGCTTCATGTCTTAAGCAGCCCTGAGAGTAAAGCCAGGAGAGAAGGACAAAGTGCTGCCTTCTGCTGCAAAGTAGCTGGAATACCAGAGCCTAACAAGTACCAATGGTAAGCGCTCAACTCAGATACACAACTCTAGTTTCTAGGTCCCTGCCTAAGAGACTTAACATAAGATAAAAACATTATTCTTCATAGAAATGGAAATTTTGTTTACGTAGTCTGTCAGATGCCTCAACACATATCACACAACCCCATAAACATGATTGTAATAATAATAAAAAGAAACTAATATGTAATTTAAATTAAGCGAATAGTAACTATGAGTGGTACTTTTACACATGGGCAGCTAAAGACATATTTTTCACAAGTGTAGACACGAGCAAGAAATTAGTCTTGGGTGTAGGTAAATAGGATAGAAGCAAAAAGTAATGTTTCTGTCTTCACAAACTACTTTTAGCTTTGCAACACGTCTACCATAGCAATTTTTTGCACTAAAGTTAAACTTTATCACCTTTTCTATTATTTTTGATATTTGCGTGAACCAACAGGTTTCATAACAATATTCTTATGGAAATGCAATCCGAGAGCACGCTGGTCCTGAAAGATTTACATCCAGAGCAAGCTGGAGAGTACTACTGCAGAGCAAGTGGGCCATCTGGCGCCGTTAAGACCAAATCTGCCATTCTAAAAATCATAGGTTTGTCTTTGACAAAATAACTGAACAAGCATCAATAGAGCAGGTCTTATGACATTAACTTTTGTTTTATTCATACATTTCAAATACAGGTAGAGAGGAGCATTCATGCAACCCCACGCCTGAATCTCACCTCATTCGCCTTCCACATGACTGCCACCAAAACAGCACAAACTCCTTCTACTACGATGTGGGCAAGTGCCCTTCAGGCACATGTGCTGGACAGCTGGACAACGCCATCAGGTGCAAAGACAATGTGGCATACTGCTGTGCCGTGGCAAAGATGGAAGAGAGACAGCTGACGTGCCAAGGCTACCAGTTGCCCACCATGGTAGTGACAGAGTGTAGCTGTCAGAAATGCGTGGACACCAAGGCTGTTGTTTATGGTCGCGCCATTGCTGCAGACAATGGTGAGCCAATGAGGTTTGGCCACATATTCATGAATGGAGTCAGAATCAGCCGCACAGGCTACAAAGGCACCTTCTCTGTCCAGGTTCCCCCAGACACTGAAAGACTTGTGTTGACTTTTGTTGACAACATGCAAAAATTTGTCAACACCACAAAGGTGCTTCCATTTAACACAAAAGGAGGAGCTGTTTACCATGAAATCAAAGTTCTACGAAAGAAAGCTCCTGTGACCATCAGCTCCTCAGAAACTAACACTCTGAATCTCGGGGAGGTAGAAGGCCAGGAAGCAATGGTCCAAATCCAGATCCCCCCTCATTCTTTCTACAAGGAGAACGGAGAAGTCTTTACTGGTAATGTCAATGCAAGTGTTACATTTTTAGACCCGAGAGATGTCACTACCGCTGCTGCTGCTTCAAGTGACCTTAATTTTATAGGAGGGGAAGGTGATGTGCTTCCACTGAGAACCTACGGCATGTTTTCAGTTGACTTTAGAGCTGAGGAAAATAATGAGCCTCTAAATGCTGGCGAGGTTAAAGTATTCTTGGACTCAGCTCAGGTGAAGATGTCAGAGCACCTCAGCAACATGAAGCTTTGGTCACTGAACCCTGAAACTGGCCTGTGGGAGGAAGAAGGGAGTTTGCAGCTAGATAAGAGAAGGAGAAGCAAAAGAGAGGAGAGAACATTTTTGATAGGAAACATGGAGATCAGAGAGAGGCGTCTGTTTAATCTTGACGTCCCTGAAAATCGCAGATGCTATGTCAAAGTGAGAGCTTTCCGCAGTGAGCGTTTCATGCCCAGTGAGCAGGTAGAGGGAGTTGTGGTGAGTCTCATAAACATGGAACCAACACCTGGCTACTCCTCTAATCCTCGTGCCTGGGGTCGTTTTGATAGTGTTGTCACTGGCCCGAATGGAGCTTGTCTTCCTGCCTTCTGTGATGAGCAAAAACCTGATGCTTATTCTGCATATGTGATGGCTAACCTTGGAGGAGAGGAACTAGAGGCTGTGCCTTCTGCTCCTAAACTCAATCCCCGCCTTGTTGGAGTGCCCCAGCCTTACCTTAGAAAACTAAACTACAGGCGAACAGACCACGAAGACAGCAGAGTAAAGAAGACTGCATTTAGTATCAATGTGGCGAAACCAAGTCCTAACGCAGCTGAGGAGTCTAATGGACCAGTATATGCATTTGAAAAGCTGAAAGAATGTGAAGAGGCCCCATTTAGTGCTGCACACTTCAGGTTTTCAAGAGTTGAAGGAGACCGTTATGATTACAACACTGTGCCATTTAATGAAGATGACCCAATGAGCTGGACAGACGATTACCTGAGTTGGTGGCCTAAGCCCATGGAATACCGGGCCTGCTACATCAAGGTTAAAATTAACAGTCCGCATGAAATCAATGTAAGGTCTCGTAACATGGGTGGCACCCATCCAAAGACAGTAGGCCAGCTGTATGGTCTCAGAGACACTCGCAGCATTCGTGATATGGAACAGGCAAATGTTTCAGCAGTGTGTCTGGAGTTCAAGTGCAGTGGCATGCTGTATGATCAGGACCGTGTGGATCGTACCCTGGTGAAGGTGATTCCTCAAGGTAGCTGTAAGAGAGACCATGTGAACACGATGCTTCAAGATTATCTGGTGAACCACCTACCTCTAGCTGTCAACAATGACACCAATGAGTTCACCATGCTGGCACCTCTTGACTCTCTTGGCCACAACTATGGAATCTACACAGAGACGGAACAAGATCCACGCACAGCAAAAGAGATTGCACTTGGGCGCTGCTTTGATGGCACTTCTGATGGCACATCTAGAGTCATGAAAACCAATGAGGGTGTGGCGTTAAGCTTCAGTTGTGGGGATCGTGAAGTGACACGTCAGAGTATCTTCCAAGCTATGCAGAGCTCCCAAAGTCAGATAGTAACAAGTGTTGCAAGAGGAGACAACAGGAAAACCAGACGTCGACAAAGGGCCAATACCCTCCGCAGGAGCGGGAAACGTAGCGCCAGAAATCCCACAGGAGGAAAAAGATAAATGACTCTAAAGTTCATGTCTGGAATAAACAAGACACTGAAGCGGTTTTTGATGTTTAAGTAATTTACCAAAACATATTCAAGTTGTAGTTATACTTTATAATAAAAGTGGTCAAAGATTAAAATCTAAACCTTCAGCATTGGTGTATTGACATCCAAAGTGGACTAGTGATTTAGGAGTTACAGCTTTTAAAATATGTAAAGCCCCCTTTCTAGGAGCTCACTTACAAATGTTCAATTACATTTGTTCAAATGTAATTGAACAAATTTGCTTAAAACAAATAAACTTCAATTTTTAAAACACCGCCTGAAGTCTGAAACATTTCCCCGAACACTGTTTGTCTTCAATGATAGTAAATCAGCACTTTACTGTAGTATGTGGATCTTTGTGGCATCAGTTAATAAAATACAGCTGCAAATAGAACATTTACCAGTTTACACATTTTCACCTGTTTACTTTTAAAGTTTCTGGGTTATTTTTGCAATTTTCTTTAGGACATTCTTTCACATAGTCAATCTCTCTGCAATCAACATTGTTGCACTTAGCTACAATGTTGAAGTAGACATTATATGCATGTATCCTTAAAATTTTTGAGTGGCCCAATGGCATTTCAAAGTGTTTAACTCTCATTATATGCGCCACTTCTGATAGCCAAAGCTCCAAGCAGCACATTCAACATATTCCAAAAAAATCCGCATAGTTTCTTTCTTCTTGCTCTTTCAGTTTCATCTAACCCAAGAGAGTTACTTAAAGACTCACCCAACTTGACTCACCCAACTAACACTTTGATACCACCTTCCAAAGTGGTATCACTTTAGATTCTCAATCACCTAGAAAATGGCAGTCCTAAATACCAAAATAGGAAACAACTTGATTATATAGATATTTTTAATGATAACACACCTCTCATCCAACAGGTTTCTTCAATTCTGGAAAACTGATACAACAGTAATCCAATTGCAAATGCTTAAGTAGTTCCTGCAAATAAGAATTTCTTCCCTCAGAGATTCCGGTTTGTCAAGCTTAAACCGTTTCCTTGTAATTCCAGTTAAACGTAACGGGAACAGATCACTCACAAGGTACTTTTATGCAAATACACAATCAAAGCAAAATTGACACTTTTATGCAAATTAACATTCAAAACAGAAGTGCCAGTGCATCAAAATTTTTAAGACAGGCTTTTCATTACTGGATTTATTTTTAGAACGTCAAATCTGATTTGAGATTGACCTTAAGACTAGCTGTTATCAGGTTTAGCTACCTGTCATAGCTAAACAGCTGATTGCTCATTATCCCTTTTAAGTTTTGATTTTAATGTTACTGTTGCATATTTCTTTTTTCTAAATTGGGAATCTTATGATGAAAATCCAACTTGTTTTGCAGACATCCTGGATTGGTTTTAAAAGCCATCAACAATCTCAGGCTTAGTTTGCCCAGTCATTCACTGGGTATGAGCTCGTTTTTGCACCAAATTTTTTTTTTCTTGTTACTAACCACAAGCATATCCAGTTTGTCAAACGTTTCAGCTTTAGCTGAATATTTTGGTAACTTGGGAAGTCCTGTTAAGTTTTTTTTAATCACCACTGTCAAATGTGAACATTTTAGAGCAGTTAGGTGCCAAATACATTCTTATTGACATCATTTTGTTAATCAAATGTGAATGGACATTTTTTCAGATTCTGTTTATGCACATTAAGAATGACGAACACACAATTTGCTCTCCTGACCAGTCATTTATTAAATTAAGATGCTTAAAAAACAGATGTCATGTCTTCAAAATTGCATGTATCGAATCGCCTGTGTAAGATTGGAACTGGTCATGAGCTAGAGCAGAAAAAGGAGGAAGATGCCCCTTTCAACTAACTAAAGCCCATATGAAGACAATGTGGAGCCCATTAGCCTCTGCTCCTCATCACACTTGATACAAGCCTGCAGAAGCAACAATTAAAGAGACCAGTTGCAGCAAGTTACTCTATTTGCCTGATCTGTTGGTTTTCTGCATTAGTAAAACTCAAATTAGTAAGTTACATTTCTGTCATGCAAAAGAAAATACTTTTAAGCATCATTTGCTCCATATTTTCAAGGATATTCCAGAGATGTATCAAGAGAATGGCTGAGGTTTTAAAGTCACATTTATTATACTCTATCCCTTTTATCTTATACTGAATGTCATGTGCACTCTGTAAAATTATCACTACTCATATGTTGTGCCTTTCTCAAATGACCCACAATGCAACTGTTCCAGAGATGAATAATAAACTGAATAATTGTTCTGCATTTGGCAACCCAAGAGATATTAACTATATACATTTTTCCTGTAAAAGACGTAACCACACTTTAGTGCGACCTATAATACATGACATTCTGGTTTAGGAATTTGCATAGAACCTTGTTTCTATGTCACTTTACTTACAACTGCTGTACTGCCATTTTAACAGGAGCAACATTTATTTTAAAAAAAAAACATAGCCCTGCAAAATTCAGACAGCAGCAGTTACAAATGTATTCTTCTTTGAAGCTGGGTCACACAACAGATTCCACATGATCGTGTGCGAGTTGAGGCTGAATGAGACGGAAAAGGCCATTCTGTACATTAAGAGTGCTGAGACTGGATGCTCCCAGGTATAGTCCCTCTGGTAACTGAAGCAAAATGAAAGGGGCGGCACATAGTTCAGATTTCCCAGGATGGCACTGGACAGCATGGGAAGGTACAGCTGTAATTTTGATGGTTAAGAAGGAGGGTAGGAAAGTAGTAATGGAGCCTATGTCACATGAAGTCCTCATAGTCCTGGGCATAACCGCCGTCAAACTCTGCATAGTCAAGGTCGTCTCTCATCTGTGCTTTCAGTCCACCTCCAGGTACAACCCCTTTCTTCTTCTTCTTTCCTTTGTTTTGCTGAGAAGAAAAAAAAAATACTTGACTTAAATTATATGGAACGTTTTTTAGAAAGTCATCCAACTATGCTTTACATGTGAATTAAACTAAACAAACCATGACACATCATAAAGAACATCAAACCTTAGACTGTGTATTACACACAAAATACAACATATTCCAATTACTGTATGAACACACAGAACTAAACTGGAGTAGATTTACAGCACCCCCTGCTGCCTATAAAGCTTTATTCAAATTTTTTAAAAAAAGAATAAGACTTACTTTTTCTTGTTTCTGTTTTTCACTAAGTAGGACTGAAAGTGAACTACTGATTTTCTTCAAGTCATCTACTTCCACTGTAAAAACAAAAGAAAACTATAACTCTAGAACTTGGTTTTAAAAAGGCACCAATATTCATTTAATACTTTCCAATACTGTCGGGAATATTGATAAAGTTGTTTTCTTACATGAAATACAAAGTTCCCGAAACAATGAATCCAAGAAACTTGAATAATGGACTGATTTTTCAAACTGAGTTATCTTTTCTTTCAGCAATTTTTCAAATTCTGTGAATTCTTCTTTGGAGGATGGACACATGGCATCAATTCCTGCGACAGTATTATCACCTACAAACACAAGAACAAGGTTTTAAACTGTATGAAGTCAAAGAGTAAAAGAGCTATTACAGTACAGCACATATTAAATATATCTACTCTAATATATCATTAGGTAACCACAATTAAGAGGATTTTGGGTGCCTGCGCTCAAGTCATCCTTAAAAACATTCATAAAGCAGTAAGAAGTTAAATCCCAGAATATGGGGTCATCTCCTACCAAAAGCATCTTTTGCTAGCTCCAAGTCTGCATCTTCCTGTAGTTTCTTGACTCTTAACTTCTCTGCGAGTTGTTCCTCTGGAGTAGGTTCTTCAGGCTAGAAAAACACAAACCAAATGTAAAGTCACATTTAAAAAAGGCACAAAAAAAAATGTCTCTTTCATTTGTTGTGGACTGATACTTACTTCCTCCTCTTTCTCCCTTTGCAGCTCTTGTTGCTTCTTCCTTAGCTGATTTTCCTTCTCTTTAATCTTTTCAGTCAGCCTTTTCTTTTCAGAAACTTTTGTTTCTGAAAAAAAATATGCATGTAGAACATTCAGTTTTGAAAACAAAGTTGAAAGTTAAAATTAAAAGGACAAATATAATGTGCAAGAATCATACAAATTTAAAACCTTACCTGTCTTCTTCACCTCTGCTTTTTTCTCCTCCTCTTCATCTTCATCATCCCAGTTATCCTGCAAACAAACAAAAATTACACTGTTTAAAAGATTCTAAAAATGTTATTCTGAAAAAGGTTATAATAACTTTCTTGATAAAGTCCTTGCTGTAAAGTCAACAATTCATTCAGAACATAAAATGAAACAATTTTCAAGATTATATAATTACAAATTTCTATGGGATATGACATTCTTTGTTAAATCATACCAGACTCTCTTTTCCTGGTATGATTTAATAACCAGGAACTTTATATAAAAGTTGTTTATTTTACATAACGGGCTCTCTCTTGGATCAATTGTAAATCTTAAGATGATGGTGGAAAAATCTGAAAAGTGACAATTCTGATATAAAATGTTAGTGTCTTCCACTTAGTTTTCCCTTTTACTGTAAAAAGTTGACACAAGCTAGATAAGTACAGAGTAATAAAAACAACCCTTTTAAAGCTGATAGATCATATCTGAATGTAATGACATTTTTTTTGATTGAATAAATTAATGTAATTTTTTTGTCCTGAGATTACAATTGAAATTAAATATTTGTTTAAATAAACCGTGAACAACTTTAGAAGTTGTCTTTTCTAAGTTCCATGTAACATTAAGCTAAAATAAACTGACAGACAAGAAAAATCAAATAAAAAAAGTTTAAAGTTATGGATAGCTTCTTTTAGAAAACAAACTCTACACTTCTGAACCTTCAAGTTATTTTAAATTGCTTAATAACTTGTTTTTATTTTGGCAATACTTATAAAGTCATCTTTATAAATATATGGTCTTAAAATTTCTTTTTGGCAGGTTTGTGACCATGTGCTGCTTCTTGATTACTTACTGAACAGTTAAATAGATTACTACTTTTTATATAGTTTAGTTAGTTGTTAATAAATAAATGACAAGGAGAAAGTCAAATTTAAGTCATAAATAATGTTCCTTGCTTCTACCTACTTTAATGTCCACTTCACTTTCCATTTAAGCAAAATGTTATTGTACCAAATACAAAATAAAACTCTTGAAAATATGAGATGGACGGATTAAATAAATTAATTATTTATCAATCAATGTAAGGGGCTGTCTTAGTTTAAAGATAATCCCCATATGAACAGGAAGTGGACTTTATTGCAAAAATTGACATGAACAGGTAAACAAAATATATAACCTGAAAACCAGACATGTGTGCATGCACCTGATTAACAAAATTCTTTATCTTGAAAATAGCTTGTGGCTGAAAATGTAAAGAGTTATGATGGCAGGTTTTTACTCCCATTACTTTTAGTATGCTAAAATAGAAATGTGCATCTTTCAGATACTACTATAGGGATGACTACTGTAGACAAAGGGCTTTCTCTTTACACCATAATCTGCTTTCTATACCTAGAAAATACTACAAGCCAGAAAAGACAACCTAGAAACACTGACGCCATATGTGACCGACAACAATTGACTCTGCCAGCTCTTTCCTAACTCTTATTGGGAAGTTTCTGGAACGAAAACAAGCCAACATTACTGCAAGGACCAACTGTAATCCTCTGTGTCTGCAACTTAACATCGGCTTATATCTTTATGAAACCTAAAGGCTCCCCGTTGTTTCGTAAAGTTTTGGCCTAGTTCTTACTTCAGTTGAGTCATCAACCCACTGGATGATTTCCTCTGAGGCTAGAGTTTGTTAGCAAGCTAGCGATGCCGCATGCTGAACGTGACTCAAGCTGGAGGAATTCAAACAACCGGACACCCTCCTCCACATATTTAATGCAAATAAATTTGTTAAAATAAGAAACTTTTGTCACCTCTTACTAAACAGCTCAAAAACACGACATAACTCGGACTGTCAAACGCTGAATCTCACTTTTAAAAGCAAGCGAACTTGGAAGTAAGCAGAATGCTAGTAGCTAATTGGCCCGTTAAAATGCTAGCTTGTGGCTAAGCTATTGAAATTTACCCCAAGAGTGTCATCACTACATGAAACTCCCACACACAAAAAAAATATTTTTAATCCTATGTGGTCAGTAGACATGTTAACATCAAGCGTACAAGCAGTTCATTTTAACTCGAACAGTGGCCTCTGGCTAGCCGTGTAACAGGCTGTCTTTTAGAGCCACATGAGTTAGCCGTGAGCTAGCACAAAGCTAACCCGAGGTTAGGGTTGACAGGGAGAAAGGAGCCGCGCTGAAGCATGGCGTAACAGCCGGAAAGATAATATTTCAATTCATCGACAAATAACCCGGAATTTCACAACAAATACCCCCCCGATCCAACTTGACAAAATGTAACGAAACCCAAAACGACCTACGCGAATCACGTTAAATTACCTTAACGTCTTCATCTTCGTCCTCGCCTTCCCATTTGTCCAGCACTGCCGCCTTTTTAATCGGCTCCTCCGGCTCGAAGTTGTCAGCGTCTGTAAAACCAACAACATAATATTCGTCAGGCCAATCCACATCTAACGACTGAGTTTTACAGCAGCAGAATGTTGGGCTGTCTACAGAAAGTCTGCTAAAAGCGGATGATGCACATATAGACGTCCTTCCTAAGTTAGTTTCTCACCCCAGTCCGCCATGTCGGCTGTGTTGGTTGTGTTTGACAGGCTCGCAGTAAAGTCAGCGCTGCAGCCCGTTGGCTGGCCACACTCAGAAACTGCTCCCACGTTCTGGACGTCACTCCCGGATTACCTCCCGTCACCACTTCCCCAGCGCGCTGCCCTCCACTGCCTCAAATACACAGACCTGACAGGCACGGATAACACGAAATCCACCCCGCTTCGTCATATTACTGAAAAAATATATCAATTATGGAACCGGAGCTCATAGTTGCTTTTGAGGCTGCCTTAAACATTTGGGTCATGATTTCGATTTGAGCTCCAAAATAGGACAATAGTTAAAGTAATGGTTAAGCATAATCCCCTCTGAAGCTTGTTTATTTAGTACAGTATATCAGTAACATGTTACTGACGTCGGACCACTTTTTTCAGTAACGAGTAATCTAACGCGTTACTATTTCAAATCCAGTAATCAGATTAAAGTTACTCACCCAAATCAATGAGCGTTGCTATTTTCTTTTGTAATGTAATTTTATTTCCTCTACATTATTTGTGGCTTATGATGGGCATAAAAATATAATAAATAAGCTCTTGCTTATATTCTGTATTGTTCAATGGACTGAGATACTTCTATGACTTCTATTATTATTGTCCCCCCAAAACACATTAGAGAAAATGGAAAAGTGGAGGAAAATTCAGTTTTTATTTTGTAATTTTACAACTTTTTTTTTTTTTTTTTTTTAAGTAAATGGTTCATAGTTAAGTAAGGGACTTGAAAGATAATAAATATGGTTGAAACTAGTAATAAGCCCCAGAATTTCTCTGACAACCAGACCGTTTTAGACTCTTCCCGTTCATCATTTCCCGGTTGATCCGTCCCGCTGCGTTTTCGTGTCAAGTTAATAAATTACCTCTGAATGACGTCGAGCTTTGCGTTGCGCTCCAGAAAACGGCAAACATCGAGATTAATGTAAACAGCGCAAGAAACGTGAAAATAGCCACGAATGAACGTGTCCATAGAGTTGCGCAACTAAACGCGATTGCAATTAATATTAAGATGAGTGTCACAAATGTGCGCAGGAGAAGCGCTGCTCTGCGCTCTGACCGCAAAGCAAGACCGTAACGCAGAACCTGGAGGCTGGGGCAGGGAGGGAGGGAACTCTAAAATCCTACTAAGAGTTTTCCAGAACACACAAAAACATGCAAAAAATAATAAAGTTTGGGGGGTTATTTTAGTTTTTTTTTGGACTGTTGTAACCATTACACTCTCCTCTTCAGTTATAAGTAGAGACACATAGTTGATGTACAATAACTTGCAATTAAGTTTTGGCAAAGCTCAATGTAATTTTCGCAGGTGGTGGAACATTATTGTCAACAGCTGCTGAAAGTAACTGAAAAAGTTACTTTTAATGTAACTTAGTTCCTTTCCAAATCAAGTAATCAGTAATCTAAGTTACTTTTTCAAGGAGTAATCAGTAGTCCAATTAAAGTTACTTTTTCAAAGTAACCATGACATCACTGTATATATATACAGTATATATACTATTGGTATTATTGGTTTTATTCAATTCAATTTCAAAAATACTTTATCATAACTTGATAAAAATTTAATATTTTTGCAACTAATATTATACAGTTTTCTTCGAGGAGGTATGCTGATGGCTATGCTCAGGAAGGATGTTGTGTAGCAGTCTATGTTACAGTGATTCATTTGATGCTGCTACACCAACAGATAATGGCAGAAGAGAATGGTATCTCTATAAATGATTTACAAAATATTTGCTGCAACTTGCTGCAAACCTTCAAGGTCCTGAGCTTCTTCAAAAATTACAGCCTGCTCTCACCTACCTTGTAGAAAGATGGCACCAACATTAGTCTGGACACGTGGAGTAGAGGTTGTAAGGCATTTCCTGACTCTCCCAAAACATATTTTATATCCATGTGGCTGCAACATCTTAATCATTGTCTCTTATCTGACCATATTTGTCTTTAGAAGGCAAATATGTTTGTTTAAGCCATACCCTTCTTCTTTGGTTCCTTGTCATTGTATGTCAATATAAAACTCCCATTATTGTGGACAGCGACAATATTAGCCTTAGTTGCTCTTGTGTTTGTTCATAAACATCCGCATAAATATCTTTCCCCTTGATGAGGACATTTTGTGTCATCTTCTAGTCCTTTGCAAATAGGTGACACTTCTAAATAATCTTACCTTACAAACTGATAATTATGGATTCATAAGATAGTTATAGTAAATGGATCTGAAATACTTTCAAAATCAGTGTACATCAACAGTTCTTCTTAAATCTTCACCGAGTTATTTGGTCTTTCCCAATGTTCTTGTTTTGTCCATCGCTGTCAAAGAGAAACTACCAGCAGCAGTCAAACATTAACACTAATAACAAAAGGATAAATGTGAAAAGATTGTTTGGTAGTTTTAGAATCACTTATTTAAAAAAATTCAGCGAATGTATTTATGCATTGTTAGTTGAATATTATGTGGATTAGAGTAACATTCTCTTAATTTAAACTTTTGTACCCAGTTGAATGAAAAAATAAATAAAGTTGCATGTTGGAGGATCATTGAACATTGTAAGAGGACAGTTCGTATATCTAATAAAGTATTTAGGAGGATTATGCAGATAAATAAAGGAATGAATATCAGGAATGTAGCTTGGCAATTAAACAAAAAAGAGTGAAATTACGTAGAGAATAAATAAATAAATATGCATAGTTCAGGATGAATTTAGTCTTTAATATTCACAATGTAAAGAGTCCACAACAATGCAAAACGCACTGCAATATTAGAATGGGTTTACCACTGTACTCCCTCTTAGAACATATATTTTTTGAACTTTACACACATATATATATATATATATATATATATATATATATATATAGAGAGAGAGAGAGAGAGAGATACATCTCTCTATATAGAGATATATATCTCTCTATATATAGAGATATATATCTCTATATATATAGATATATAGATATATATCTATATATAGAGATATATATCTCTATATATAGATATATATATATATATAAATTTGTAGGTTTGAGGCAGAAGTTGTTTTAATACATTGCGCATAGAGAGTAATAAATTAGGGCAGCATGGATTCAATTAAGCTTATAAAAAAATAAATACTGTTTACATATTTTTTTCTGCCATGAGTTAATATATTAAGCTTTGGATGTCAAACTGATTGATTGCTGCTGAAAACACATTGTGATTTTGATAACTGTCATGTTTTAAAGTCCAGAGTTGTAAATGAGATGTGTTTTTATTGTTGTAATGGAGCTTCTGATCCAGTAGAGTGAGCAGGTTCATGTGTCGGGTCAGAACAGGATGGCCAGCACCATCAGCAGTCCCAGAATGATGCACAGAAAGCTGTGGCTCTGTGCCAGCCCTGCTGACAAATCTAAGGGAGCACAATGAAACCAATACAAATGTAAAGCAATGCAAAAGTGATATAAAGTTAGTGTTTTTCATCAGCAAAAGGCTGAGTGCTATCTCAGCTATAAAACCCCTAAACAAACATATTCCTATGGAATCAGTATCAGATTACAACAATTTCATAGGCTTTGGCTTTGTGTTTTACCTATTTTTCTTTTCCAGCAAGTCAGCACCATTTCTACAGCTCTCTTCTGGACATCTGTCAGAGCCGAGCGCTGCTGTGGAGTCAGTGCATAAGCCTGCTCATAGGTGAACATGTTGATCTGGTTCTGGTGAAATACCACCTTGGAGAAACGGCCAAAAACAGAAAAAGCAGTTGAACATGATGGCAGCAGAAGACAAAATGAGAAATTAATGGAAGACCTGCAGCAAAACTCACTCTGCAGAAGCTTTTGATAAACATTAAACATCTAAACTTACAGAGAACTTCTTAGGTGGTATTATGGACATAGCCGTGGGTGAGATTCCTTCAATTTGCTCTTTCACCAGAGATGACATGACAATGTCAGGAAGACCGGCTGTGAACAGTTTCAAAGACAAAAGCATACTCACTATGTTGGCTGTTGTTCATTTTTATATATTTGTTTTTAGTTGATCTTATACTGTTTTATTATTGTTTTAATATAGGGCCATTATTTGTGTGTTTGTGCTTTTATTTTACTGCCATTTTATTGCATACTGTTTACAATTTTAAGCCGGTTGTTTGAAACTGTGTTATTAAAACAAAGTTGCGTTGGAAGTGAAGAAATACTAAAAACAAGCTCTTTTTATTTTTTGTTAACCAAGAGTGGTGCATTTCTGCAGTGTAAACGTGGAGAAGCTTGATTTATTTATTTATTTATATTTTTTTACAGATGATTCGTCTCATGCCACGCTGTCACAACATCAACATAGTGACAATTAAAACAAATATATAACATTTTTTCCAATTGGTAATCATTGTTTTACCCTAATTTGTTGGAATAAATCCTGGGGGAAAAAATGTCCCACTTTGTTTTATTTCATTTGTTTTACTAATAAATAACAAATAATTTGAGCTGAGTTATCAGAAAATTAAAGGTATCAGTCAAAGTTGAACACTCGAGTCAAGGATTTAGTACCTGCCAGAGTTCCAATCTCAATAAATACATCTGTGTCCCATGAACTCATGAATCCAAAAGCAAGACTGTGGGTGAGCAGCCCAACCAAAGCCCCCATCTGCTCCTCTGAGCAGGACAGGTTGAGCTTTCCCAGCCAGAGAACCGCCTTACTGCAGCCAGCAGGGGGAGACACAACACAAGAAGACTGTAAATACAAGTGCCACGCTGAGCTGAGAAAAAGACAGATCCTTCTTTGTGATACCTGATCTCACCTGAACTCCACGTTGTTGAAAGTGCTGATCTCTGCGATTTGAGCTCCACACACAATGTGGCCCAGGGCCACCAGCATACTGGAGTCAAGCCTGCTTGGTGTCAGTTTGGTAGAGTTTAACACGGCGGTAAACAGTGCAGTCAGCTAGAAAGATGAGCAAAACATAATGTTAGGTTAATCCTTGTCAAGACAACAGGATGTAAATTGGTGTGAAGAAGCATGATATGGTGCTGCTACATTTTTAAAAAGGATTACTTTTCTCCCATTAAGATTACTACCTCTAAATTTTGTCTTCAAAATATTTAAAAACAACAAAACATTACATTTTGTAAAACATTACAGTGCAGAAATAGGCTACCTGTCTTTTGTTCCAAGTGTTGAGAACTCCCAAAGCACTAATACTCCGTCGCTCTGTCAGTCGAAGAGTACTGAGCTCCGCTGGTGACAGCTCTACTGCTATCCCACCCAGCTGAGCAATCACAGACTGAGAGAAGGAGGAGGCGGGTCCGTACATCTTCACATAGTGCAGAGTGACCCAGAAGAAGACAGGATTGACATCAAATGTTAAAACTCATAAGTGCTATCTTGCCTATGAAGTACTGACGTATGTCCCGTGGTGGGTCTAACCTTTTTGACTATTTTGAGAATCTCGATACGCTGGAAGGACGCAAGAAATGGGTCCTGGCCCATCAGCTCCAGACAGTTGGAGAAGGCCGATGAAGACATGCTGCTGAAGCTGCTGGAGGGCCAAGCAGAGGGGGCCGTGGTGCGCAAAATCTCACAGGTAGGAACAATTGGAGGCACTTGGAGACAAGAAACACAGAGACAAAAAATAGTGGTCTGGGGCTGCAACGTTTAAGTTCATCCACTGGTTTCTCATTGTTTATAAAAACCTCAATGAGAAAAAAACCCAACAAGTTAAACATTTAGCACAATATTGAATTTCAGTTGTCTGTCTTTGTACTTTGGTTCTGTAGATTACATGAACTTTTAGACAAAGATGAGTCGACAAGTTTTCTTTGGAAGAAAAAGCTTCTGTCTGCTCTACTCCTTCGTCCATTCACATGGAGAATACATTGATTTAGAATAAAATCAATTCTAACCAGAAATTCCTGCAGCTCCTTACATATTTACCTTTAAATAATGAGACCATTTTGAACTTTTGTGAGCTCTCTGCAAAGGATGGCTTTGGCTAAATGATGCTAAGGAAAAACCAGATTCACTATAATTTAGGTTAGATATAAACTCAAAAAGATTGGATGCTGAAATTCAATCAAAGGGTGTTTTAACAAAGTTAATTTAAGTATGTGCATATCTATGCAACAAAGTTACTGCAACTTTATATTTTTCTGATTTCTACACTAACATATATTGTTTGTCTTGCAGTTGAGTTGTACAGGATATACATTGTATTAAAGTGAAAAAAGTGATTGAAGTGGAAAAAATCATTTATCATGGTTTCACATCACAAAAACCTGACATTTTTACATCAAGTGTACCACAGAATCACTTTAAATGAACCAAAGTGATGCTCACATGACGAATAATTCATTTTAAGGAAGCCCAGGAAAAACTGCAGAACAAACTGCTGTTTGCTAAAAACATCCGTTATTTCGTTCATGTCGGAGCAGAATATCCCCACGTCACCATCTTCCCACTGACGCTGGCTCATGAACAGCTTCTCTATGCGCTCCACTGTCATCAGTGACTGTGGGAACAAAAGCAAAAACACAATCGTGTGTGGGTAGCTCACAGGCAAACAGGAACTTCATCACCTGATCCCCAAACACGCTAGAGAACTGACACCTGAAGGATTTCTTTTCAGCCTTTGTATGCCTGACCTGCCCTGAGATCATGTTCCAGTCAAGCAAAACCCACAATGGATATGTTACGGGAAAGAATCTGTTGCAGTCAACTCACCAATGGCAAGTCCTGCAAAACTTTAAAAGGCAGGAAGAAGAGAAACCGTCCCACCACAATTAGCGTTTCCTGCTTCCAGTTCTTCACTGGCCTGTAAGCAAGTACACAAATCCCTCATGAGCTCAACAGCTTACCATTCTACAAAGGCTTTTAAATGTTAAAAGTTTACATGGCAACTCATCTGTAAAAGAGTTAGAATTCGACACGGCTCATTTTTTCTCCAATGGCACATCACTGAATGTTTCATTCATTCTCAAACAAATCTTTTCCCCAGGAGAAACTGAAACATTTGCATTCCAGTTTCCATTAAGTCAAAATTAAATGCACAGAACGGAAAACTTACAAATACCACCGTAAGTGTTTAGCCTAAGTTTTGTGTAATCCTGAGATTGATCAAATCTAGAAATAAATTTGATGTATAAATTTGTCTGAAATATGGACCGATGCTCTTATACGTACTTATGCTTTAATCATTTTTTATAAACTAACAAGAACTACACCTTTACTGTTTTCTAAAAAAAATCAGAGGTGTAGATGTTACAAAAAGAAAACGGGGGCAATTTCAGACTTTCCCAGGTAGTTTTTCTTTTAATCACAATAACATTTAGTTAATTAACTCCAAAACACATTGCAAATGGATTTAGATTACTATTCATGGGAGTCATCTGAAGAAGACTGATTCAACCTGAGTTTGCTCAGTTAGGAAGAACTGTCTGAGATTACTCTGGAAGTTTGAGACATACGGACTGATGTTTAATCTCTAACAAATTGACGAGGTATGAAAATGGAAGCCTAACTTAATTAAAACAGTTTGATAAACAGTTTGATACCCCATAACTGTTCCATGTAGGGTAAAGTATATACTGTACATCGTCAAGATTTCAATGAAGCTAACATCATATTTAACCCTCTGTCTCACACAATGTATTTTTCTAGCAAAGAGACTAACCGAATAGTTATTTAAGCAAATTACTAAAACAATTCTTTAGAGCTGAGAAAAGTTCAAAATTTGCTTTATGAAGAGCTTGGTTTCTCTTTAGTTCTCTGTACAAATGTTTCGCATTTTCAGCATTGCTCTTTGTTTCTCATAGGTTGAATGATTTCTGAGTCTCTTTTCAGTCTGTGATATCTTTACCCAAAAACAGCCGGTTCTTGAAGAATACGGGCCACAATTTCCATCTTGCCACTGCTGTAGCAAAGCCTTTGGAGGTAATCCAGGTTTTTACTGAAGAAGCTTCGATCCACCTGAACGAAAACTTCATCCGCCACAAATGGGGCCATAATGTCCAGTGAACGAAACTCCTCTTCAGTGAATGGCCCAGTGTACATGTTCTACAGAGAAAAGTCAAAAACACTTGAGTGATAAAGCAAAGCACTTAAATTTCTGACTGAGAGGGAATATATAAGGTTTCTGATCTTAACTAGGTGCAAATTTGATTTACCGGTAATTATGACCAAATTCAGGAGTTTAGATAATGCAGTCCTTCCTACCCAAAACTAAAGAAATATATAAGTTATTTATAATTATGTTGTTGCACATTAAAAATCCATAACTGTAACTCTTTTTTCAGATCCAGGACTTAGATAAAGCTCTGACAACATTTCAAGAGACAAGTGTTACAAGCTTACACCAGTGTGATCATATGGATGGAAACAGCTACCAGTTTTTTCTTTGATTTAGGTGACAATCCACTTTGAGAAATCATATAGTGAAGAATTTTGATTTGGAGCCCACAAAAATATCTTTAAAAAACTTTATGTAGGAAGTGTTGAGAATGATATTGTATGGGATAGTTTTAATTCATCAAAATCTGGACTCTTGTTTACTGGAATTTTAACATTACTAATGTGACATAAGGTGGAGTTGGGGAGTTTATCTACATACCATCCTCTGAATGATTTTGTCCACAAGAATCTCCTGTTGTATTCTAGTTAACATGAGAAAGTACTGAGGCGAGGCAACAATCATCTTCCTCAGAATGTCCATCTTATTTGCAGGAAACAACCTAATGATGTCCATCCTAAAAGCAACGACATGAATACATACATAATGTTTTTCATTTGCACAGTCTAAAAATGTGTATATATGAAACATCACAGTTTACTTTTTGCTCTTCAGGCAACAAAGAAATCGAAAATCTTGCTCTGCAATCTCATCTTTATATGTTTTCTGTATTGTAACCTCATTCCACTCTCTTTTTTAAAAAGAAAGCAACATGCAGCTTCAGAATAAATTATTTTAAGCAATCAGTATAAGAACACGAAGCACTTGAAGTAATATTTAGCAGAACATTTTTTTTTGACAGACATGAATATGAGGAGTTTGAGAGAAGTTACAGTTTTTATGACTCACGGCATGCACAAAGCAATTTCAGCTCCAAGATCTTGAAGAAGGTCAGCGAAGAACTGAAGTGGGTACAGTTCCTCAATCACACACCTTTTCTGTCCACCAGGACAAAACAACACACATATATCAGAGGCATTGTAAAAAATATGGTATGTGCTGGTTATGTTGTTAAAATTACCAGCGCAATGTGGAGAAGACTGGGCTGTTGCCTGAGGAGCGCCAAGATCTTCCTCACAAAAGAAGGCGACCGATCAGCCTGAAAAAGTTGGTGTAGGTCCTTGCAGCTCACACCCTGGACCAGTGTTCCCAGGCTCCTGAACACACACACACACACACAGAAGCGAGAGTCGAACAATAAAGATGAGGCAAAGAATGTCACAGATGAGGCATTTAGGTCAATGAAAACAGAAACATTCCTGCTACTCTTTTCTATTTATAAAAACAAAGAATGCCACATGGCAGAAACAAAAATATACTTACAGAAAACTTTGCTTGGTTTGATTTGTGTAAGTATTAACTGCCTTGACAATTGCTTGAGCCTGTAGGATAAAATGGAAAAAAGGTTTTAATGCATGTTCTCCTCTTTCTGTTAATTTTCAAAAATGTGATACGAAGATGGTGTGGCATCAAAATGTAAGTTGTTTGCATGATTTAACTGCTTAATAATCACAATTCTGAGGAAGCACAAAGAACTCAAACTTTTCTGACATTAGTGCTGCCAATCCAATATAAACTGAAAACATCTCTGACATCTGCACAGAGAGCATGTGTGTGTGGTAGGCAGCAGGTGAGCATGTGTTGAGCTTTGATTACAGTTGAAGCAGAATTTCATATTAAATCTCTAAAGTATTTTTATACGTTTTCAAATTCAGTGGCAGCTCTGCAATACCTGCTGCGTTTCCCAGGGTTTCGTGGCGGTGTTGGAGAGATTTTTCACAAGAAGCGGAGTTCTTGAAAGGATACATATCAGAGGCGTCCATCTGAGCAGAGGCTCCAAGTCGTCCAACCAGCTGACAACTTCAGTGTAGCCCTAAGAAAAAAAAAAAAATCATGTTGCAAATCCCTTCTACAAATAAAGATCTAAATCTTTGATTTCCAATTTCTTTTTTTTGGATCTTCTTTTCAAATTTGAACTTTCAAACAGCACATGTTTGTACTGAACATGACATCAGTGTGAATAACCCTCGCATCTTCAGTACCCATAGTTTCGTGGCAATGACGTTTGCTTCCAGCGCACAGAAGACAGACATGTGTGGGCGGCAGCGAGCGGGAGTGTGTTGAGCGAAGGCCTTCACGGCGGAGAGCAGTTTGTCAGAAGTGAGGGACAGGAGGGTCTCTGTCTTTACACCAACAATGAGGGAACCGAGCTTCTCCAGCCGGTCTGGGATCCGCTGGGAAGAGCGAAGGGTAGTGTGAGGCTACACATGACACCGAGCTTCTCCACACAGCATTCAGTCTATTAAGAGTTTAAGCTTTAAAGTAACTCACTGCGTCAGCTAGAAGTTTGTCCATTATTACGGAGGCCTTTAAAACACAGAGAATGAACACAAGCTGCTATTAAACCTAGTCCCCCACAGCTTATTTAGTTGCACAGAAGGTTGTCCAACCACCACTGCAAAATAAGTTTGTTGATTCAATAAAAAATGTCAAGGTGTTTGCAACAAGAACATCTTGAGTAGTTTAAACAAAAAAACTACTCCTTTATCTTGCACACTTATCCCTGAAGGATTGCGAGGGGTGCTGGTGCTTGTCTGTCATCAGCGAGAGGCGGGGTACACCCTGGACAGGCTGCCAGTCCATCGCAGGTCAATACAGAGACAGACAGCACCATCACACATGCACATAAACACCCCCACCAAAGGAGAATTTAGAGAAACCAATCAACTTAAAAGTCATGTTTTTGGACTGTGGGAGAAAGCTGGAGTACCCGGAGAGAACAAACACATGCACAAGGAGAACATGCATTCTCCATGCAGAAAGATCCCAGGTCTGCATTTAAAATCAGGACATTTTTGCAAGGCGACAGAGCTACCAACTACACCTCTGTGCAACCCTAAAATACAACAACTTTTTTTTTTTTATATATATCAACACTACGTCCAACTTTGATTGACCACTTTAGTGTCAAAATTATTCATCCCCCTATTTCTATTGTTTGAATAGAAACCAAACAACGGTTTCTTTGATTGCATCAGTTGTACTTGGAAAAAGAACATCTCAAATAGCTGGACTGCTGTCGGTAAGGTATGGCTACTGACAGCTGTAAGGTCTTTGCCATTAGAATCTTAGTTCAGATTCTAATCATGGCTGGCCAGAACAAAGAGGAGCCCATTTTATGTAAGGTTCTTTAATCTACAGTCACTGACTGAAAGGGTCCAGTTCAGCTCTACCTGTGCTGGAGAAAACGGTACGGTGCTGAGGGCAGGAAGAGCAGCGAGCAACTGGGACGACGTCAGACCGTTCAGGAAAGTTACGCCCAGCAAGGGCAGGAGAGGAGCGATCTCTTTCAGTCGGTCAGAACTGAGGGAGGACAGGTTCTTAAACTCTGGGTTGCTCAGTAAGAGATCTGAAACCTGGACAAAGAACATGACTTGTCTTTTTTTGTTCCTTTTTCATACATATAAAAAAAAACAAAAACAATAAAGGAAGAAGGGAATGATCCACTCCTACCAGCTGGCTGGGCATACTGAGTCCACTGAGTGTGCAGTTCATAATAACCTCCTGGATGACCTGGAAGGCCTTAGTGTTTTTGTAAACAAAGAGATCCTGTGCCTCTGCGAGGCATAAGACATTTCCCAATCTGAAATTAGAAACATTGTTTTAACACACATCAGAATATCATGTACCCTACAGAAAGGAAAAACATAAACATGTCATCTTAGCACTAAATACATTAAAAAAAGTCAATATTTTTTATGAACTAATAGCAATCTTCTGAAGTGCAGCTATGGTCATTTTTCATTACTTTAAGATAGATGATGATTTTTTAAAAAATTTTAATATAACTTTTTCATGATAACTTTCATTTTTAGCAATATTCAGTTGTTATATGATGAAATGATAATAGCCACTTGTTGCACAAGTTTCACATGTCTATAATATTATCTTCTGGAGGAGATAATATTAAAGAAAACGTGTTTTCCTGACCTGCTGAGATCCTGAGCTGTCATGTTCCTGTAGGTCCCAATAAGTTTGTTGGCGATGAAAACCTGCTTTAGCGGCGAGAGGGTGTTATTCTGCAGCACATCTAGTCCATCCAACAGCTGCAGATACACATAAAGCATTGAAATATTGTAAATATTGCAGTTATTACAGCAGTAACATTTACAGTGGTGTAATATACAGTGTCCACCACAATGATTAGCACTCCTGCTGTAAAAAGAAATAAAAAATGTATAGATACAGAAAACCTAGGAAAACCTAGCATTTAATTTGTTTACATTTATTCACTGTTTTGTACTAAATCACTTGAGCTCTTGGAACATTTCTTTACATTATAACGGGACACGCTTGTAATGTGACACAGGCCCACTGTTTTTAGCTACTCTTTAAAATGAGAAAGACAAGAAAGTGTACAATTTACATAAAGCATATATTTATAAGGTAGTAACCCACTTCCACCTTGATTTTATATGAAAGTGGAACTGTGACATAAAAGTATCTTACCAACTGTCTCAATGAGGAGGTTAATGTTAGAAAATTATTGCAATTCTTCTACACAAAAATACACATTTATTTTAAAAGGTTTTTCAAACATCTTTATAAGGGATACAAAGAATTAAAAGAAACTAGGAGATGCAGATTTGATAAATTCATACACATAATCTGATTTTAAATTATGAGATCAAGGGTGTTTGAAGTTATTACAATTTATCCTGATTTCAACAGAACATAACTATTCAAACCAAATTAGGAATATTATATACCCCAAAGTTTATGATTATGATAAATATGACTCATTAATCAATTTTGATTAATAAAGTGACAGGACAATAATAGTATCTATAGGAGAGTTTCTTATCAAAAATACTGATGACTAAAATAAAAATGAAGCTTACATTCGTCCAAAAACATCCCAATAGAAAGTACTAAAGGATGTCCGTCTAGCTGCTAGGTCCTAGCACTTCATGATCTTAAACTTAAGTTGACTGGACAGCAAGTCAGTCATTTAAAGAACATCAGCAAGTCATATTAATAACTATAAAAACAAACTGAAGGTTTTAGAGGGGTCTTGTCAAAGTCCAGATAAAAATCACAGGATGATGATGATTGGAAGCTCTACTGTGTGGCTGAATTAAAAACAATTCCTTAAAGAATTGAAGACCAAAATTCCTCCAAGACTCACCACCAGATGTTGCAAACACTTGATGGAAATGTTGCCACCAAACATAGAACAACCAATTATTAGGTCGAGTGGACAGTTTTTACTTTCTAAACGATTTCCATAATAGGATTACTTCTAATAGCGATGGCAGACATTAGAAGAGTCTGTGCTTTTCCTTTGGGCGGCTGGTGAGACACAGCTTTGTTGTGCCCCACGGCTAATCAAACGGTGTCCTGGGTTCTCAGATTCCCCGTAAGGGTGTCAGAGCTCAAAGGGACGTTACCTGAGCAGCTGAGAGGTGTTGGAAGAGTTGGAAAGGCAAGTAGGCGATCAGGTTTCCTGTGTCCCTGATGAGTGACTGACGGCCTCCAGTGATGTTGGAGGGAGATAAAATTGTGCTGTACCACAAGCCAAAGGCATCTCGCTGGGCCAGACTCATCTTGTCCAAGTTCATGTTAATGGTCTCCCGCCTAGGAGGAAACAAAAGCATCAGAAATGTTGTAAAAGCTTGTGAAATACTTACTATGGCCTTTTTTTAAATGATAATTACAAAATTTCACATCAAGGCTCAGTTGTATAATGAACCATTTTAAAGTTTGAGGCACATTAAGAGTGTATTTTTGGTTAATAGATTAATGCTTAGCTGTTTTAATGATTACATTTGAGTCATAACAGTTTGAACAAAACCAAACTGTATTAACCTAAGCTTGCCTCATTTATGTATTGCAGGCATACTGATTTGCAGTGTTATATTCATGATTGATTTCCAAAAGTCCAAGAAAAGATTCCTTTAGGTGGAAGATTACAAGAAACACAGGCTTTCCAAAGATTGAAATCTAATCGGTGATCAAGCTTCCTTTACTTTCTATATATAATGCATGTGGCTGTCGCCTTGTGGCACAATGAGACATTAGTTCTCAAAGATGTCTGACACCAGAGATGTGTTCAGAGAAATACAAAATGTATGTATGTAAGTAAGTGAGATTCAATTATTAAATATAACTGGGGGTAGGGGGAATCCCTGTAATTCAGACATAAAGGGATTCTGATTTCTTGGAGGAATCAGTGCTGTGTCCACACAAAATGAACCTTCTTGAAAACAATCAAGGATTTGGATTTTATTTTTAGGTATTTTCTCACTCACAACCTATGATGAAGAAGTTATGTATTCTCAACAGTTTATTTTAATCTGCTAAAAATACCAACGGCAAAATGATACCTCTGAAGGTGCTGTGTTTCTATTGCTTTTGTTGGATTAAACCAAAGCTTTATTGAGTCCAAATAATCACATGGACATTACCCTCAACAAAAATTAAAGTTGAAATTATCACTTACAAATTGTCATTGCTCTGTAAGGAGGGAAATTTCTTGATATCATCTGGACTGACTGCGACCAGCAGAGAACCCAGGTCAAGAACAACTTTTTTATCTGTTGCCTGGTGGGTCTTAAGTATCACTGACACCATGGTCGACTGGTACTCTTTAGATAACTGGTAAAATGAGCAACAACAATGCAGTTGGTGAGCATACAATACACTGAGGAGATAATGAGAAGTGGAGGAATTATAAAATTGAAAGTTCAACCACCTGTATGGTGCTCTTGAAACTGTTGTAATACTGAAGGATTAGTCTGATGGTGCTGATATGTGCTGCAGCCAGCACCGGCTTCAGGCTGCTCAAAGGCAAGCTGAGGTACTCCTAAACAGAAGGAGAACAAAACGTACACCAAGAGAGGTCAAACTGAAATTGTAAGGGATCTTTGAATCGTGGAGCAACATTGATGTTGGGGATGTGACCAACCTTGATTAAAAGGAGTTCACTGCCACTCAGAGCATCTCTTGATGTCTGCAGCAGATTGCTGAGAACTGTCTGCAGCAAAAACAGACAAATTTTACAGCACTTGTGACTTGTATACTGTTGGCATATATTACTGTAAAAATGTATTGAAGATTACTATAGTTATTCTTTCAGAGAAGCATATGTTAAACATTTCTTGTGATCTGAAGGGCCACAATAAAATCTTCCACTCCTACTAAAAATGTTAAGTTTTCTTATTTCCCCCCCACTATTTTCAGGTCATTTCTTTTATGTGACCAAAATCAGGGGAACTGATTCAAGCCTCTTTCTTCTGACTGCCTTCAGAAGTCACAAATCCTAAGTAGAGGCAATTTCTCTGGTTCTTTTCTAAACCTGTTGCCTAAATAAAACTAAGAATAAAGGTTGTCTCTTTTATTTTAAACCATGACGAAATGAGGCAATGACCCCAGGTGTTTGCACAACACTAGTAATTGTTAACTTAGGTGTAACCATGTAGAGATTACACCGGGCTGCAAAGACTTATCATATCAATATCAATTACAGTAACCAGACACCAGCAACAAGCTGGAGGTCAAATGTGCCTATGTAGTAATGAAAACTGATTTGATGCATGTTTACATCAATAATAAACTGAAAGCTGAGCTACACAGAAAATATTTCAATCTTCGTATCTAATCTTTAGTACTGCCAACCATTCAACAGGTTTCAACACATTATTGCTATCCTCAGTCTCAGTTCCCAGAATCTACTACCTACCCCAAAGCACTGTAGCAACACTTTCTTCCTGTCCTGGTTGATTTCTCTCTGTAAGTAGTCAACAACAGATGTCAGAGTATTTTGCCTTATGGTGGTGTTGACTTGCCAAATGGGACCCATAGAGTCCTCCACAGCCAGCAGGATCACCACAGTTGCAGCAACTGCTCGATTCAACACTTCAGTCACAGGTGTAGTCAGCAGACCCTCCATCCTGGAGTTCACGCTCTCCACCCAGCAGTGCACCATCATCTGCAAAACTGTGTTCTGACTGGCACAAGGCTGACATAAGTAGTCCGGGCACATCAAGCTGAAATGCTTGATCAGACTTTCTGATGCACAATCATTGGGTTCTGTAGTGGTGCTGTTGTTGTTAGGGGAGGTGGTGTAATTGGTGTAGGTCGTACACATCCTGCTCACCCAGGCTGTGGAAGATTCCCGGGACAGAAACAAGAGGATGCCAGCATTGGGGCAAATAGATGAGATGAAATTGGCCTGGTCTTTCTCCCAGCACTGAGCCATGAGCGTTGCATTTGGAAGAGAACTGATCCAGCTGGAGTACAGACACTGCTCAGCGACATTGAATACAGGTCGGATGGTTTGTCCTCCTGCAGTTCCTCCTGGAGTAGGAATCACTGAATAATTGCTGCAGTACCGTATCAGCCAGGCGTTGTCCTGATTGGCCAGCAGGTTCTGAAGGACTGTGCTATTAGCACAGACTTTGGAAGTGAAGTTCTGTGGGTCAATCTCAGCACACAGAGCAAGATCAGTCATGTCCACAATGATGGGAAGGGTCCAGTCAGAGTACTTGCACACCTAAATTACAGACAGCATACGACAAAGACTGAAAATTATTACAAAACAAGCATCCTGAGTTTCTTTAAATGAATAATGTCTTAATATGGAGTGAAGTAGGTTATACTGTGCATTAATTAAACTACTGGTAATTGGCTCTGGACCAACATAATCATAATAGTAAGTAACTGTAGGCTTTCATATCAATAATTGTCTAATACAAACTAATGGTTTTGTATTCATAAACTATTTGGAGTTGTTTTTTTGAGATGGCATAAATAGTTTTTGAGGTCTGCCTTCCTATAATCAGATATAGACCAGAGGTTTCTGAGCTGGTTTGGACAGAAATCTATCACTGAGAAAATGGAAACTGCTCATCACAACTTGTAATTTTATACACCCTTAACTCTGCTGCACATTATATCCTCGAAGCAAATTGTGTATTTTAGATCTACAGGCTTCTTATTTACTTTATTTACTGTTTCCATGTACAATACATTGCATTAAAATTAACTGTAACAGCTTAGTTTTTGTTTGGCTAACTATTTTTATGGATTATTATAAAGCATGCCAGACAACTTTCCATGTTTTCAGAGTTTTTGAAAACCTTTTCTGTACACATTACTTCCATTAAACTAAATTAAAATAAATATTTTAATTTTGTTAAATACTACCTTATAAGGTACTCACCTGTGGTGTCACAGTTATATTCTCCATGTCAATGCAGACAGATGTGAGCCATTTGTTCATAGGGCTTTCCAGAAGCTTTTCAAACACAGCTGCTTTGCAGCAGACGTTCTTCTGAAAGGCAACCTGATCATTCTGCTGGCAGAGGGCGACAACTGAATCGTCTACCTGCTTCAGAGCCCAGTTGTCGTAGTCGCACCATGCTGCCAGGTTAAAGGACTGCGTTGGCCCAGGGATTGAAGGAATCATAGAGGTGCTGCAGTGGGACTCGAGCCATGCGATCTCTTTATTTTGCAGAAGGCTGTTCAGAAATGTTTTGTTCTGACAGACCTCTCTCGCGAATCCGTTCTGATCAACGAGGATGCACTTTGATAAAATATCTGTGGTAATCTGCATCACGTCATGCCACTCTGAGTACTGGCAGTAATCCGGCTCTAACTCATTGTAGGTGAACAGTGGTGGTGAAGACAAGCCTGAACAGTTGGGCATCAGCGGCCAGTTGTCAGGATTGGAGACGAGAAGCATCAAGAATCCAGTGTGCTCACAGATGAGACTGGTCAGTCTTGGAGCGTCAAAGCTTAAGCAGAACTGCAACAGGGCAGAATCCACTACCTGAGCAGGCTGGTTGAGCCACTGTTCATACATGCAGAGCTGACTCACCAGGTACGTGGCGCTGGCAGAGGAGTAGGAACAAAATGCATACAGCCAACGGTTCTTCTGATCTGACAGCAATTTCTTAATCAGTGAAGCATTGTTACAGACCTGCCCCACAAACTGCATCTGGTCATTTTCTCTGCACAAAGTCACAAGAGCAGCATCTACAGTGCTGTTCACCCAGCTGCTGTAGTCACAGGCGAGCTGTCGGAGGCTTGAGGCCTCCCTGGCGACTCGACGGAGAGTAGATGGAGAGACCAACTGAGACTCATTGAGAGGGCTGGAGACAGCCGAAGGCTGCGCGTCCCCAACAACACAGTCAGACGACTTGGTGATGAGTGGAGAAAACAGCGCCTGGAAAATATAACACATGTTGCTCCACACAAGCTCCAACTGGCTGCTGCTCAGGGAGCTCAGGGCCTGGCAAAATGTTATCAGAGACAATTCATTTCTGAAACCCATGAGGACATCAGAACACAGAGTGTCATTGAGAGCAGCCAGATGGTGATGATCACACGAGATGTTGTAGTTGATATAGGTGTGATTGTTTAGCTGTGATGCACTACGCTGGAGCTGGAAGCTGGAAAGAGTCTGGCACTTTGGTCCTGAATCTGAGGGCAGGAAGGTTTCCAGGAGGATATCAACAAGTGGAACGCCAAAAGACCAACTCATATTGTGCTTCAGTCCCCTGAAAAACACCCAATTATTAGTCAATTTGCTGCAAAAAAATAGAAAGTTATTTGAAACTTGCAGATTGTTTAAGAGGGGCACTCGGGTTGTACTGTTTTTCTGTTCCTGATCTGCACTTTTTTTTTTTTTTTTTTTTTTTTTACAATTTTTTGTGTGAATTTGGTAACATTACCAACATTTTGAACACTTTTAAGAATCAAAAATGTGAATTCAAAACCATAAAGGTTTTTTGTGGGATTGTTTTATATTTCAATTTGCAACCAAAAATTAACTTCATTTTAAAAGCAATCTCTTTTTTTTGTCAGGTAGTGTTTTGTTAGCAGAGACAGTGAATAGCTAATGACTCACCACATAATTAGCTGCTTGAGGTCTCCTGCACAATAAAAGGATAATATAATTAGGGCAGATACACAGAAGCCTTCATGTTGCAATCGTATAAAGACATACTTTACCTTGATTGCAGGTATCTTGTTTGTCCAGAGATGGGACCTCGATTCCAAACTCTAAAGCTATTGTGACATAGTCCAGTGGTGTTTCAAGAAACAGAACTATGAAACGCAACACATTTGCCGCAAGAGAATCTAGAAGGCTGCTCAGAATTTTCTTCAAGTTCTCAGACAGCGTAAGGTTTGACAGCATATTAATGAACATCTGCTGGAAGCCACTGAATGCTGACATGACTGTGTCCCCAATGTTCAGGTAGGTGCCAAAGAAGCTCCTTGTCTCTCCTTCAGTGGTCAGTGGAGTACATGTCTGAGATTTGAGCGAGGAGAGAAACATCAGCAGCGGCTGGCCCATCTCCAAAGACACTATCTTTGTTAGCTCTGCCATTAGCCCACAGTCCTGCCTCTCTGAGAGAAGGCAAACCAGGATTTTGGGCAGGTCATCAAAGAATCCCTCTCTCATCAGCGGTTGAAAAAGGCTGTTGAGGTTACTCAGGATGCTATAATACATATTGAGGTTGAGGGGCTCCTCTGAGAAAGGGAAGGCAAAGTTGCGTGTGTTTCCAGCAGAGAGGGAGTGGATTTCTTTAATAACTTTTTGGATGTCCTCCTCTAACTTGCTGTTCTCAGCGGGCATCACGTTGGTTTGTCTCGCAGCAAATCTGGCTTGTGAAGACACTAGCTTGACATTACATATCATCCCTGTTTAAATAAATAAGAAGATAGATAAATTCCTCAGAAGCATCACAATACAAATTTATATACACAACAATTACATTAAGGTATATTTGAACTAAAAATTGTGTGAAATAGTGTCTAATCCTCAATACTGTTCAAAGGTTTTAAACCACTTCCATTTCTCTATATTTAAACCACTTCCATTTCTCCGAGGATCTAGACTTACTCTCAATCCTTATACAATAAGGTCTTTATTCTGTATGGTGATAAATATTAAAATACATTATCAAGTCATGACAACACTAAAAAGCAAGAACTGGAGTCGCTGAACAATGTCGACTGACCTTTATCCAGCATTTTCAAAAGCTTTTTTCATATATTTAAAAAATAATTCCCAAAGCAACACTAACACTGAAAAACTTTGAATAGAGTAAACAGAATTTCCTATTGGGATTGAATATTAATATACAACCAGAACAAAGTATTGCCACAAAATGGAGATCTGCAAATCCATCCTTGCACTGAAAGAGTTCTGCAGTACGATGCGTCTCTGAGAATGTAAGGGTGAAAATGTAAGAGACAGACTGAGAGACATTTTACTATGCTGAAGATAGAGCTATGTGATGGGAATTCATGAATTTGAACACTATGTACCCTAAAGGTGCAAAATTACTTGCAGAAGCACATTTGGAATGTAAATGAATTTGGATCTGAGTGGGTGTATGCAGCAAAGGATGAACACCTTTGTCAGTGTTAGTTTTGCCATCAAAATGCCCCCCGTACTACATACAGCTATGCACCACACATGCTGCAAAAAAAAAAAAAAAAAAGAAAAGAAACAAAAAAAAGCCAGAGTGCATGCTCGATCTCAGCCTGTAACCAGTGAGCTCTTCTTGCACACAGATGGACTAAACTCAGGAACGGAGTATCAAGACAGAATGATGCAAGTCAGGGCATGAAAACGGAGAATTCACCACTGAGTGTGTGTCAGATTAGATGAAACAAATGAAGATTATGAGGTATAGCAATTTAATGGCATAAGGGATTATTGCAATTTTTAATGCAATAAAAACAGGAGGCAGAGAAAAACTAAAGAAGATAAACCAAAAAAAGGTAATCTCTAAGCTAAGAAACGAAATACAAGAAACAAAGAAGTATGGCAAGACCTTTTGAGCAATAATTCTGGTAAGAACTTTATGAATTAAGGGATAGAACCACTGAATAATATAACAGTTTTATATTTGCTTTTACTTCTAAAAGTTATCAGATCTTAGTCACGCAGAGAGAAAAAAAAACTTCATATTGCGGTGAAGATTTCCTCACAGCTGCAGTTTTTACCTATAGAGTTCACTATAGTGGCTGTAAAATTAGCTCTAAAAGAATGTATTCGTACAAAAAAATATTGAAAAAAGCATGAGACTATTTGTTTATGATCGCAACAAAAATCAAAGTATCTACTTTTATTTTTTATTATTTGCTTTTTACATGGGCCACCTCTTTTCTCATTCATGCCGCTGCTGTAGTACCCCCAAGATTTCTAGAATTGCTCCTGGTCTTAAAATAAATAGGCAGGAATGGAGACGAACTACTGTTTCATTCTCAAGAATTTTCTTTTTTGTTACATAAAATGGTCAGTGAAAATGTTCTTGGCACCATTATTTCAGGCAGCCAGAGAATTTATTTAACTTACCAAATAGGATGCAAACCATACAAACAGCTGGTGAAGACCACATTTCGTCCTCAGAAGAAGGCAGGCAATAACTCCAACTGAATACAAGTTTCTAAAATTATTTTTGCGTTATCCTGTTACTACAGAGAAAACATCTGGCTGAGGCAGAACCGGATGAAGAAGAGGTTTCATACTGGATGAGACTGTAAATGTTTTTACAGTAACATGCATTAAGTTCCTCTCAGCGTTTGATGCCCATTTAGTAGATGATCCCTCTGTGCTCTGAGAAGAAACAGGCTCCTCTCCTCCACCTGCAACTCTGCACCCGATCCGACTGGGGCGTAATTAAAGACACCTGGAACGGGGAAATGGAGGTGAGAAATGAGGGCTGTGAAACGCAGGAGGGATTTTGACAACAAGCACATCAATCGATGCTGCATTATTAACAGAGCGTGCTGATTAAATCTTCCGTCTGAAACCCGACTCCAGCCAGAGGAGTCAGGAGACACCAGCCTGACTGCTGGAGGAGTTACAGGCCGACGCTTTGATCTGCGGCCTGTGACTCCTATTTACAAGCTGACTGGGAAGATGTTAACTGGCAGAGAAAGTGATGGAAAAAATATATGGATAAGCAATTAGACGGCTTTAGTTTTTAACAAAATACGTCTTTGTTCTTATCTAAACACCTGACGTTTAAATGACGTTTGCATAGCTACGTAAACCTCTTGAACTTTTCCAGTTTTAGACAAATCACAAGTGCAAACCTCAGAGTAATGTATTGGTATTTTAGGCGATGGAGCAACACAAAGAAACATGGTTTCCAAAAACAAAGCAAAAAGAAAAACTAAGAATCTGAGAAGTGTGGCATACGTTTGTATTTAGTGCCCAACTAAGCGTCAATACTTTCTAGAACCACTGTTCACTTCATTTACATCTGCGAGTGTTTTGGGGTATTTCTCCACGTTTGTACTTTGAAAGGTTGTAATTGTTGTCCATTCTTGACTGCAATGAAATAATTTTAATTGAATTGTAAATTGTTTGATTTTATGTATAATTCCAAATTATCCACTTGTTCCAAATTGGTGATATACAATTAAACATGTAAAACTCAAAGACAACCTTTAGCTGGATATCAAATCAAACTGATATATATAAACCTGTGCATTCTAGACTTTGCATTAAGACCTAATATAAATTAGGCCTCAATACCAACATTAACAGTTTGTATCAGAGTAACAAATCTAAAGATAATCTAAAGAATAATTCTTATCCCGACTAATAACCCATCTTACTTGTCTGAAGAGCAGAGTAAGTGTAAAAGTTTATTTTAAATATTCAATTAATTTGTACAATTAAAAACCAGAGGCCATTGTAATAGCCACAGGGGGTAAAACATTCATTCTGAGGTTAACTCCTAAAAGTAGTTTTAAATTAGGCTGAGTATTTAGAGCTCATTACCTGAATGTGAGAGTAAACATAATGCAGATATCAGTCATTTCAAAATAGTGAGCAGGAATAAAAACCAAAGAAACGAGTCTTTTTTTTTTTCATTTTAAAACTTTGTTTCAGAAATTCAATGTAACTGTATATACACTTTACAATAGCATACAGCCTGACAGATAAAGATGTCTGAAAACATTAAATACATCGTCAGCACAAACAGCAACTGTTGCAAGTAAAATGGCTTAACGGATATTGGTAAAAAATAAAATAAAATCATTACAGGAGCACTCTTTTGCAGAAAAATGTCACGATTTCGATTTGTTTCATGACATTCCCACAAAGCAAGCTGTATTGTCTACATGCTAAGTTTAACCGTTCTTTGACAGTCCTAAACTAAAACACAGATATCCGTAAGAAAAAAAAACAAAAAAACACCCCATCTGATGTAAAGTTAAATCTTCATTAATACATTTATAGTAGATATGTCATGCCTTTTTAAAAAAAGAATCAAAAATACAAAAGATTTTCCTTATTTTAAGGATTTTTTTTTTTCATACAAGAAGCTGCATGTATTGTACAACACTCAGTGTACAATAAACTGGTAATGCACATAAAAATGAGCTGAATGAAAAGTCTCCAATGCCTCCCCTCTGATCCTTCAGAAAGGCAACACAAAAATAGCACACTGTCAAACTGAGGAAACAAGCGAGCTGGGGAAACATCACGCACAGGAAGTGTGGCTTGCATAAAGATGGCAGTCAAATTAAGAAAAGTCCAAGTGCATTTGAATATTTTCCTTACTTTTTTTTTTAAAGTTCTTAAACATGTATGTGCTGCCAGTTTATTTTCTTTCTTTTTTTTTTTCAGTGACAAAGCCAAAGCACGACGCAGAATATTTGGAAAGATGTTTTTAAGCCTTCACCCCATGTGTAGTTTACATTCATAGTCAGAACATATTTACTCAAAACATTCTGATTAAACATCACTGTGTCCCCCCCCAAAAAAGGCAAATTCAGGCAACCAACTAAGCAGATGGAAACAACTTCTGCGCTGAAAGATTTTAAGGTTTTGATTGGAAAATTTTACACATGGAGACAAGGTCAAACAACGCACACAGCACCCACCGTCTCTGTGTTTGAGAAGGTTTGATTGTCTCTCTTTGCCATTAACTTTTTGTTTTTGGACAATTGCACAATTATTGCCCAAAGAAGAAGCTTGGGAGAACAGAGATTGCATGGCACTGTACAGGCAACTTAAAAACACTCACATTTCACTTAACGCAAAATGCACGATAATTTAATCTGAACACAAACGAGAAAAAAAAAGCCGAACGATGAGCGCAAACTGTTCAGCAATCGACTGTGACTTTGGGGACCAACAGCTGTTTAGTTTTCTGTCGTCACCAACAATAACGTGTTAGTTTGGCCAAAAAGTTCAGACTGAAATGAGCTGAAAGAGGAAATAAAACATTCTTATGTTGCCATTCTTGAACAACATTTTAATTCTACTGGAAAAATGTTTAATGGGGGGATTCAAATAAACTGGATGCTGCTGGTCTGAGATCTAGCAACATGTCAGCCATGAGCAGACGTTAACACTGGCAAATATGTGCTACATTTATCATGATGCTACTGATAGAGCCTTTAAATGACATAAATGAGTACAACTTAAAGAAGAGAGAACAGATTTTTAACCAGAACACTTGATTAAGAGGAAAAGACAATACTGATTACAGTTAGATGACAAAGTAAAAGTTACTACTGATAAAACATGTTGAGACAATCTGAAAATGAATGCCCTCTAATTTTCACAATTTACAGCTAAGATTAGTCCCAATAATTGAGGAGTAACATGCCTACGGTAAGGCGATCACAACAATTTATCATGACTTCGATTGAGAGCAAAGCTTTAACTTCCCAGACTAATTTCAAGTTTAAGTCATAAGTGGACTGTTATGAATACGCACCCATGATGTTTTTTTTTTGTTTTGTTTTTTTAAAAAGGCTTCCACTAAAACTCACAGGACCCCTTCTAAAAATGCATTTTACAAATATAAGCAAAACATCTCGGAAATACTATTTTAACAAAAAGAAAACAATGAAAGACCAAGATTTACTGGGAAAAAAAACAGGAACCTACAATAGAAACTTGACAGAGCTACAGAGGAATGCATATTTGTTTTTAAAAGCTACAGATTGGAAATTTGCCCGCTCATCAGATCAGTGAGTGTGTGAATATACATGGATTGATTCACCGACCCATCATTCCTGCTGAACAACAAGGGAGAATAAAAAATAATAATAATAATAAAAAATAAAAAAAAAAGATCTGCAGAGTGTCATTTTGTCAGTGTCAACAGCATGAGCACCAGGAAGGGCTGATGTGGCGTTCAGGGACTCAGGGAGGAGTTCCTCTTTACCTGTTCATATCCACTAAACCAGCACCAAGACTTCAGAGTTTAGAGTGGAGCTCATTTCTGGCTCCACAGCTGGAGAGTCACATAAAAAGAGGAGTCTATATGGGTATGTTTATAATGTGTGTAATTTCCCTCTATGGATCTTTTTTGTTTGTTTTGTTTTTTGTTTTTTAGAAAATTACACCTAAGTTAAAAAAAAAAATTTTTTGTCTTTTTTTCCCCCCAAACAAACAAAAAAAGCTTTTTTTTTTTTTTTTTTGTAAGTAATGGCAATGCTGTATTTTGTATTCCAAAGAGAGGCTTTTTACACGCATGTTGATTTCAGTCTTATCCTGCTGCTTTGTTGTGACGCACCACAAGCTGGTTTCAATCAGGAGGCAAAAGGTCATGAAGTCGGAACCTCTCCCGAACATGCGGTCGCACGTCTTCGTTCTGACACGTTCAGCAAGGAGGGAAACGGGTAAAAAGAAGAAAAAAAAAAAAAAAAAAAAAAAGAGAAGAAAGGAGACAAAATTAGAATTGATTTAGTCTTATTAATACATTTTAAACACGGAAGGCATTTAACTACTTTGCCTACCCAATCTGGTGAACTGGTGACCCTGAAGTACAGCAATTTTTGTTTAATGCTATTTACAAATTGGTTAATAAAAAAATTTAAAAACTAAATAAATTTTCTCCGCAAATTTCAGAAAGATCAATAAGAAGAATATTTATTAAATAAAAATTTATGGGAAGACTGCTGACCTGACAGTGCTGCATCCAGGCATTTTAATGGAAAGTTGAGTCGATGGATAAAGTGTGGTAGAAAGCAGACCACATGCAAAGGGCTGAAGTCTGATGTTTTTAGGGGATTGTGAAGCAAAGCTTATATAAAGGTTTGGGGGACATTTAGAAGGCGCTGAGTGCAGCTGGAGTCAGAGCTCATTGACGCTATCCGGCACAGATGTGTCCAGAACATGGCCTGTAATTGTGGCATTAGTTGAATTAAACCACTCCTAAACCGGAGACGACAACATAATTGTTATTCAAATTTCTGCAAAAAAAGCCTAGCCCAAACACTGAGAGCATGTAGTGTAGACTTTTCAGTTGGCCGACATTGCTACACCAATAACCATTTTTAAGCTTAGGCATCAATTTCAGAGAAAATTAATTTTTCCCATTTATTTTATTAGCCGAAAACCATAATCATCAAATTTAATTAAACACTTGAATTAAACACCTCTTTGGTTGTGAAATAAGTCTCTGAAACGTTACGCTCTATTTCTATTACTTTCTACTTTCAATTTAGTGAGATGTTGATCCAAAGAAAGTGAAGAGCAGCCCAGCTTACCATCTCAACCAGATTCTCCAGAAACGGGACCAGCTTTAGCAGCTCGTTGTCATTCTTATCCATGAACCAGCTCTCTATTGGTATCCCATTGGACAACTGTTCAGACAAAGGGCAACTTGTGAGAAAGGATTCATGCAAGTTTAGCTGACCTGAATTCTGGTGACCAAATCATTCATTCATTTTGTGCAGATAACAGACTGAAATTATGTAATTAATTACATTTACTTTCAGTAAATCAGTGGCATTCATTTGAACATGGTGGAGTGTTGCGATTTTGTTAAGTGGCCTTTACTGTTTGTTTGCTAAACTGTGAATGTTGAATTTTGAGAAAATGTTTTTTTTTTTTGTTTGACATTATACAAAAAATTATTTTCATCCTGGCAAATATTAAGGCTTTTTTCAGTTAATGGCTCAGAGGGCAACAACTTTACTGATCTGCCGCTAATCGTTATTATTGCCTCAAAAGTGACGAGACATTAGCAAAACATTTGCCTGGCAAACACACAGAAAAAAAAAGAAAGAAAAAAAAGTCAAATTTAAAGATGAAAATTCAACTTTACTGTGAATCCCCACAGGAAGTCAACATAATAAAAAGTAATTCTACTACATAAAAATAAAAATCTCTGAGAATTGGTTATTTTTTCTGTTCACAATACCTACCCGGCTGAGTCAGACTTTCTGCTGCGTTTTGTGTTTAGTTTTTTTTTTACCTGATAAGCAAAGGCTTGCGGTGAATTGTCAATGATGATGGTCTTTGACAGATCTCTGCCTAAGATGTTGAGGTCCTTGATATAGTTTCCCTGGACACAGACACAATGCTCACGAAATAACCGGTGTCTACAGTTACAATAGGGGGGGAGAGGAGAACAGAAAGGAGCAGAGGAGTAAGGAAAAACAATCAGTGACAGCGTCAGCAAAAATCTATAATTTATGAAAACCACAACACTGACACCTCTAATAGCAGCGCATGCCAACTCAGGTATTTACACTAGTGCCTCCTGGGTCCAACTTTGTGTTATAACAGTGGACACAAAAATGTAAGGATACTATGCAACAACTAGTTAATAAAAAACATAACACATCATACCTCACAAGCTGCTTTTTAGGATCCAAAATGTTGAGTAGTTTGTCTGCATACACCTTTTTAGATGCTGTGAAAAGGATTATCTAGAAAAGATAAGATCATGTTGGTTTCAATGTTCAAACACAGAAATGACTAAAAGGAGCATCTAAGAGAAATTTACCTCATATATCTGAGACATCCGCTCCAGAAACTCTCTAAAAAACGGCCTGAGGCGCACATACACCTGCACAGGACAGATCACGCTTTAGAGATGACTTTGCCACCCTCTAGTGGCAACATGTGGGAATAGAAATAAAAAACAAAAACTAACCTGGTAAATGACATCTTGAAAAAGGACTGGGAAGGTAAGTGCTGCATCCTCTAGTTCATTTAAGCTGCAGTGAACTAACGTTTCATCCTATCCAAGAACATAAAAAAAAAAAAAAAAAAAAGTACATTTTTTGTTATCTAGTAAAAGCTACAGGTTTAACACCACAACATGTTTTGGACATTTTTAACGGACCAAGTCGAGGACCAGAGAGAACTCAGGCGTGCTGCGCGTTTTCAGTGGCAAGGCTGGTTTACGGGTCAGCTGCTCTTCTGTCAGCGGAGGGACGTGTTTGATGAAGAAATACCTACAGAACAAAAACAAATAAATATTCAGCCAAATAACAAAACACTGGGAACATTCCCTTCAGGAATATGACATTTTCTTGATTGTTTAGTTAACTTACAAGGATCAACATGCTACAAATAATCAGTTGTCAACTTTTCCCCATTTAGTCCCAGTAGTTTGTATTTCTGCTAGAATGATAGCATTGGACACAATATTTTTTCTCCACTCACTACTTTGCGTTACTTACGGATCAAACACTTCCCAATCTTCCTCATAGGACGCCTCTGGTGGCACGGTAGCAGGAGGAACATCCACATATGTCACATTCATATGAGAACCTGGAGCTTTAAGCACAACAGGAACACATAAAAAAAAACCAGAATGACAAATTAGCAAAAAAAAAAAAAAAAAAAAAAAAAAAAAGTTAAGCAGCTTAAGATTTCTGCTCTGTCATCTCTGATGTGGTACCTGTCAGAGGCGGGAGGTCAACGTTGGCGTCGAGCTCTTCTTCCTCTGCCGTAGGAGTCGCCTCAAGGATGTGTGGAGGCCGTAGAGGCGGCAGGTGCGATACGCTGGAGTAGAAGTTATTACCGGGGCACAAGTCCTGTGTGGACGTGGCTGTGCTGGTGGGCGTCTCCACCACCGGCTCCATGTCCAGCTGTTTCACTATCTCCTCAGCCTCCAGGGCCTGGTCAGGGGAGTCTGAGCCCGAGGATGCTGGGAAGCAAACACACTTATTGGTGACAGATCAGGCACAAAACTTCACTATGATGATTTACCATAAAATTAAAAAAAAGGAAAAATTTAAACATTTTTAAAGAAAATAATACTGCTGCAAGACCACGTATAAAAACGTAGAATAACACAACTTTAAAAATGACACCAAGGTTTTAAGCAAAATTAAATTACATTTTTCTTTAAAAAAAAAAAAAAAAACACTAATAGATTTTACTGTTGCGTGAGATATTAGAAATTACTTTTAGCTGGTGAGAAGAAGTTAAAAACTGGGCTGAAGATCGTCCCAAGCAGCGTGGTCCTGGGAGGGCTGGAGGTCATCTCAGCCACAGTCGTATCCTCCAGACTGCCGTTGGGCTTCTCCTTATTCCTGTCATGATTGGTTGCTTCTGCAGGAAAGAAATACAAGGCACAAGAGATGTTTAAAAAAAAACGATTTTAGTTGCTATATTTGATCTCTTTGTATAATCATTGGTGACTTACGGCCATTGATGGTGCCTTTCTTGCCTACTCTGCTTGCACTCCTCCGGGTGGAGTTAGCGTTTGTGGGAGTGGAGGTTATGAGGTTGTTGTCCACATCGCAGTGGAGGCGTGTCTTCTTTGCTGGGCTTTCCTGTTGCAACTGACAAAAAGGAACAGCTGTAAAAACTAGAAAAATTTAAATTAAAAATAAAAACCCATCCACACTTAAACAATTCACCTTTTCTGTGTAATGACACCAAAAAGGAAAAGTGTTAACTTTTTCTGTATCAAAACATTTGAAGGAATGCTTATTTCTCTTCCGTTTACAATGGGTTACAAAAGCATGAAAACATGCTTAACAATGTATGCAATACTAATAATAAATAATTTTAGCTAGTCTAGTGGTTCATCAATTGCAGGTTTTGACAGATTTCAAATTTGAGCCACATAAAAGAAAAACCACCTGCAATGGCAACTTTCCTGCCACCGCTGTTCGAGTTTCAGAATGACTGAATAACCTTTAAATTGCCGCGTAGAATCTAAAAAGTCCACTCTTTAACGACAACACACAAAGCAGATTGTGCCTTTATTCAAATGTCAAAAGGGCACTGGTCTAGGTTAACCGCAATTCTTGACAAAATTTAATATTTTCAGATTTAAATCACAAACAGACCTTTGCGTTAACACCAGGAAAAAAAATTTATTGAGGAAATAATTATTTAAAACTAGGAAAAAGAAGAAGAAGAAAAAAAAACAAAAACACCCAGACCTTCTATAGAAAAGCCTTTTAGCTGAGTTGACTTTTCCATTCGCAACAAGCTCCTGTCCCTGCACGCCAACATTGTGAGCTAAAAGCTAAAATTAGACCAGAACCCGAGTTCTCGGACAAGCTGCTGCATTCCAGCAGACATTTCTTAGGAAACACGACACTCTATAGCTAGAAACGCTGTGTTTGAGGTGGGGACAACACAGTCAATCCAACTTTAACCGGGTACTTCCTTACAGTTTTCCCCCCCCTTTTCAAAACTGTTGAGATAAACACAAAGTAGGAGAGCCACCTCTACCCCGATGGCCATGCCTTAGTGACGGTGTGGTGGTAGGAGAGGTACCTTGACAGCATTTCCTCGGATGAACTTCTTTATGGTAGATAGTATTCCCCTTCCTCCGCTGGCAGGAGGGTCTTCTTCTACCTCTGAATGTCTCCTCTTGGTTCGGGACGTGCGGCTGGTCAGAGCGGGGTTTTGGTGCTGAGACGCCTTACGCATTCTCAGCCTCATTGTTTTAGCAGTCACATGTAAAGCTGTTGCAAGGACAAAAGAAGACGTTTAGGAATGAGCAAATACAGAGTGAAAACACTCTTAATGTACAGGACAATTGCAAAGAACATAGTTTTTCTTTTTTTTTTTTTTTTAAATAACTGTAGGTCTCAAAGATGCGCCTGTGTGTAAAGGAGCAATATTGGTTCCGTTTCTGCCAACATCTGGATGCATTCAAGATCCCATTTCACTTACATCAGAGAATCACAGCTGGCTTTACTTCCATTGTGCAGTTAGGAAAGGAGTGTTTCTCCAGATCATATAATAAACAAGTTTTATAAACACTACCTCGGAACGATGACATGGGTGTAAGATCAAAGCTTCAGTCACAGCAACAAAATAAAGATTAATGTGACCACAAGCATCGACTAAATGTTAAGATTCATGGGGTGACATAAACCAAGACGTCTGTGGAGATTTTCATATTCATTCTTTGAGACTGAGCAGCTCAGCGTTATGTACTGGAGAGCAACACATTAACCATTAATCACACAAAGCCCTCTTTCCTTATGTAACAAAACAAAATGTGTCCAGACATATCCGCAACCAGTCAGGAACCACTCCAGATGCAACAGTGCCTTCTCGGTATGAGCTGAACACGCTGCACACTGTAAATGTCCTTCGCCACATCTGGTTTACATTTGCACAACAGCATAACCGTGAATAGGGAATAAGAGATGTTCGATTCGACGCACAGAAAAAAAGAGAAAAGAAAAAGAAAAAAAAGGGACAACCTTTAGAGAGTACAAGGTAACATTTAACTTGCAGGAAAACAGGGGGAAGAAAGGAAGGATAAGCAAGAATGTTGCGACTGTTCAGAGAAATAAGCTCAACTGAAGGGAGTGAAACTAGAGTCAGTTTCAGTAAAGTTGTTTAGAAATGACAATTGATTATAGAACATGTGCTTAAGATCCTGTGATATATCCATGCATTAAATTCAGGGTTTCCTCCAGTCTAACATAAGCCTGGCAGGCCACCAGGCTTTACTTGTGCCCCCACCAGGCTTAGCATCACTTATTTATTCAAGTCTTTTTAAAATGTTTGCATTTTTTAAGGCTATATAGTTGGTGTTCCGGTGTTAATCTTCCAATCTTTCAATAACACATAATTATCAAGTGATATTTTCAAATTTCTTGTCAACTTTAAACATTTTTTAACTCAAAAACACGACATGTCACTGGATGAATGACTGCTCTAGCGCCCAACCACAAGGCTTAGCAAGCTTTCTGGGGGAAACCTTGAAATTCCAACATTTTTTACAACTATACAAACATTTTACCATGTGCTGCTAATCTAAGGATCCCATCATCCCCACAAATCAGCAAATACAACAGTCTGCTTACATGTTTCTTGACTTGTCATTTCATATCACAGCCTCAATCGCCAGTGTTACAAACTGTAAAAGTTTTGAAAACACGCATTTTATTCCACATAATCTACCTTAAAGTATTCTAAAAACCAATTAACCAGCATTGTGAACAAACAACATTTTAGAATAAGTTTTAAGAAAGCAGGTGTTGTGGTTGAAATAAACTTTTTTTCCCCCTCTTTACTTAATTTTAACAATTTATAAAGGAGATCTCTGCGTTTAGGTTTGATCGCTGCCATAGCAATCAAACAAGAAAACTACATCCAAACATAAGGATGTAGTTTTCTTGTTTTGACATCCATTGTGTCTTTATTTTATCTCACACAAAGAACCATGTTTAAATATGTTAATTCCCTATTTTTACCTACATGTAATTCTGACAACCTAAGATGCTTTTTAAACATAAGAATGTAACTAATCTTACATTTGACCTATAGCTGCCTGAATCTTTTGTTGTCCATTCTTAAATCGGAGCAAAATTAAGAGTTGTTTTTACTTATAGACATAAAGCTTTCAGACTTTTTTGGCTTCCCAGTCAAAATGACAAATAACTCCAACTGGTGTTCATTCAAACATCTCCCCCACCCCCAGAGCGTATCATTTTTTTATGATAGTCCTTTAGTCCTGACGTTCACTCCTTTAAATTATGCAGCATATCTCTAACATTTTACAACGCAGTTGCATTAAAAATTGAATGGAAAAGAAATCTGTGATACCTAAACGCTGCATGATCTGACAGGGTAGAGGGCAACACTGACGCTGCAATACATAACATCCACCTTTCCAGGCAATCAGCCACGGATCATGCACACTGCTGGTTGAGAGCAAGTGAGCGGGAAATAGGAACATCCATGCAACTGTGAGGAGGCTAGCGCTAGTTAGCTTTGGTCAGAGCGAAGAAACAAGCGAGGCCCTAACACAAAACTGTCCGGACCACAGAAATAAAAGACTAAAAGAAGAAGCTTGGCTCAGAAACGAAAGTAACTCAGTCAATGTCATTTAACCAAAGCCTATGTAATTATTCAAAACCACTGTCTGATAAATGGTTACGAAAGTTGAAGCAAATAATAATAATAAAAAAAAAAAAAATTAAAAAAAAAGAAGAAAACACGTCTCCTGTGTTACGGGTGTGTATCAGCTGCTTTCTTTAACTGCTGAGTTTAGGTACAAGTAGCCGAGCTAAAAAAGTAACTGTTGTTGTCACGAACCAGCCCAAGTTAAATTGGACCTGAAGAGCTTTAGCATTTTAACATGGCAAAACCTAAACAGACCAGCTGCCCGTCGCCAAGCTAGAGCGGCATCATAACCCGGATGACGTGAAGTCAAAAATAAGACGGCTCATTAATTAAACCAACATTGTTTAGGTTGCCGACGTGCATCTAGCAGTGAATATTTGACATCGTTAATCAAAGCGGACAGCACAATAACGCCGCTAAATCTGGTCTAGTCTCCCTCCAGTTGAACTATTTGGAGACTAATTCATCTAATCATATATACAGGTTTATTTAAACGCATTTTTGATATAGTACAGTACTTTAAAAACGCTGTTATAGACAGCCATCGTAAAGCGCTGCTCTGGAATGCCGACATGAACGTTAGCTTCGCTAGCTGGCTAAACACACAGCCAGGCAACAGTTTGTTTAAAAAAAATATTTTTTTAAAACTAATAACACCGACATTAGCGGCATGTCTGGATGCATCTGAAACACGTATTTACTGAAGGACTTCGTATCAAATTGAATAAAGGCTGAATCTGAAATAAAACGTGAGGCAATAGTTATGTCGACTGTAGGCCGCGAGTTAGCCGTTCTTAGCTTCGCGCTACGTAGCCTTCCCGCAGAACTGCTTCAGGCTAACAGATGTGCACAGGCATGAAGAGGAGCATAAATCTACCCTCAGTAGCTTCGATTACATAAACACAAACCCAAGAACATAAAGGATGCACGAACAGTTAAAACTGGCGACTTACTGTAGTGTGACCAGCTGTACGTGACAATAACGACTCAAGGCAGATTGAACATCACAACACAGGCACTGCTTGTTCTTTTCCCCCCTACTGTTGTGTTTCTGCTGTTCAAGGATCGTCTTCGAAATGACACACTGCTGTGCTACCAGGCGCCATTTCCCGCCTCTGCTCGGTCTCTCCGAGCCAGATACCCGTATGGGACACAGACACACCCCCTGACTTACCTCTGAAAAACACCAGGCAATCCGCAGCAAAGCACTGCAGCTGTAGAATCACAGACCGAGAGGTTTCGTTACGCGTTTAATATGCTGGCGATGAAATTAAACTCATCTCATTATTGTAGAATTTAAACCCAACAGCGATTTCCAACCTGGCAATACATTAATAACATGCAATACCATTTTGCACGGAGTCGTCTCCCCCTTCGGCTGAATTTTCATTGGGAGGGAGGGAAATATGTGTACTGCTGCACACAGAAGAAACATTGGGTCTTTTTTTCCTACAGTTTGTTCTCTTAAACAATCATTTTACTTCATATAATAAACAACGTTGAAACAATTTTCCAGACCAGAAATTCTGCATTTTTCAGTTGGGCTTATGTTTTACATCCAAATACAAATATAAAAAACAATGAGATTCGCTTAAATTGACTGAACAATGATCAGAAACAGTATTTGGTAAATAAAGGTAACCATCCTACATGTAGTAAAATTACTTATCTCAAGTTTCAGCAAGTTACATTTAAATTAATTGGAATACAAAGGTTAACTTCCTCAGTAACTGGGAGTTTAGCTTACAGGTTGAGTAAACACAAATTGGTTATCTTAGTTTTTGTTTGAATTTGGACCCAAAATCATTTAACTTTACAAACTTTTACAAACTAGTTCCCAAGACTGAAATCTATTCTACATCTGAAACCAAGTGAAAAACAAGGAGATGGTACATTTCAATTCTCTAATAGTTAGATAAATATTAGCAGCTAATAGACTGAAAATTAGAACACAGCCAAGACATTTCATAAGATGACTACATTTTAAAATGTAGGAATGTAAATACATTTTAGTACAATTACCGTGTCTTGGGGTTTTTCTTGCATACACTCACTGCATGGCGTATACAACTAATAGTATTTACCTTAGCACTGCAAATCTTAACTCTAAGCCATTATTTGCTTTTGTTGCACAGCAATGATCTGGTAACTGAAGGGTATATCCAAACTAAATAGGAAACAAGTCTGAGTCAGTCTGATGATGCAGTAAATGCATCACAGGAAGATGTAAAAAAAAAAAAAAAGAAAAGAAAAAAGGTAATTAAGAAAAAAAGGTCATTGTTGAAGCAATGCATTTCAGACCTTACAGTTTCAATCATTTACATAAACAAAGAAACAAGCTCAGTTAACACAAATGTTTACCATACAAATCCAGAACTGGAAAATCCCAATAATTTTCATATGACTGTATAATATGAAGTATTTGTACGTCATCAAATGTTTTAATGCTGTATTTTGAACTCTAACCAAGGTTATTAAACTCGATTTAATATGGTTTTTGTGAAGTTTATTGTTCAGCTTTATTACCATTAACCTGCCAATGAATGCAGAAGAAAATTATTTTTTATGGCTAAAACTGATCAGTGTGTAAAATACTCATGCTCATTACATAAAATGTAAGAAATACCTTTGAAAACAAGGGAAAGTAAACACAGACTCTTGAAAATGTAAATGTCACATTTAAACTTAATGGCAAAAGCAAACAAAATTACAGTATGTAATTAGATATTTTTGTTAGTTCCTGAAGTTTCCACATGTATATACAGTAACTGACCCTTTGTCAAAACAGCTTCCAAAATAAAGCATTTACAGAAAAACGATTTTATAACAAAATTTAGTATTTGTTAATTCCATCAAGCAAGGCAACGATGAATATTTCTGATAAATACAATATTTCAGAGGTTGTTTACATTAGAAGCTGTGTCAACTAAACCCATCTCATTAGTGATGACAAACCATCACTCCTACTGCCAATCTGCAAACGCAACAAGTGACAAAAGACATGAAGCATCACCTTTAATAAAATTAAATTACATTCAATGCGCCTTTCAGTGAGAAATCTTTTGTCCAGGTTGCACAAACAACTGATTTCTGGTTTTACAGATTTCCCCAAAGGTGAGGAATTATTCCCTTGGTACAAATGTTAACAGTTCAACTACATCAAAATTCAGGAGACCTCATTGGTGGAAGTATGTGTAATGTCTGCTCCTAACACCATCCTAAGTATTGCTTAAGCAGCAAGTGTGTTGCTTAGTTTTGATGACTGAACACTTTGTTTCACATGCAGTGGCATTTAAAAACAGAATGAGGAGCACTTCTGGGTCTCTGTCACAAAAACAAAGAGGTTTAATAGGCGGTAAAGTCCTTGGCAACTGATTCTCCCACTCCAGTAAAAGAAAAAAAAAAGTCTTCATTGTAGGCATCCCATCTTAAAGAGCCCAGATTAGTTTGTTTGATGAATATCCCAGGAAGCAGTTTTTTAATATATCAAGCAAAAGCAAAGAGAAAGTAGCTAAAGAAAAGATGATTTGATTCAAAGTATCGAATTCTCCGAGACCAGTCTATGATGACCTGAAGAAGTTATCCAGTACCAAAATGCAGTGACCACAGCACATCATCCCTACTGTCATAACTTTAAAAAAAACAACTTAAGAAATAATATAGCAGCTCAGGAGAATGCCGTGTTTAATTTCTATTAATATTATTCAGAATTAGTCTGAATGTGTCAAAATAGTCCATGACACTAAAGAAGTCCGCTATAAGTGCTTAGACAAGGTGATGCTGCAACTAATTTATCAGGAGACACCTCGATTGCAGAGGAAGGAAGTTTTTTTAAGTTATAGCTGAGTGAGTTTCTTTTCAAAGAATGTCATTGTTTTGATGTCTTTTCCCATAATCCACAGCTCGGTCTCTGTCCTGAATGTCCCGATCGTCGTCATCTGGAACAAAAAAGGAGGTCAAACTAACATTAGAGATTAATTACCAAGTGAAAGGAAATGTTTAATATTGATATGCACTAGAAATCTATGGCCGATATTTCTATAGGACAGGCTTTCAACATAAGACCTGAAAAAAGGAGCAAGCAAGGAAGGAAGAAGACATAGTAGAGAAGGCATAAAGGAGGTAGACAAAGAATAAGAAAAAAGGAAGATAAGGAAGGAAGAAATTTTCTTATGAGATCAATATGTATTTTTTATTTTAATTGAATTTACTATATATATATAAAAAAAAAAATACAAGACAAAAGGAAGAAGGAAAGAAGGCATCAAAAAAGGAAGGAAGGACAAAAAAAACTACGAAATGGGGAATGAAGTCTAACATATTGTTATGAAAGTATAGCTATATATTTACATTTTCTTTTCCTAATTCTTGAATCAAATTCCAAACTTTTCCAGACTGATTAGGAACTTTAAGCCCCCAATTTCCAGAAGACAAATAATAAAAAAAGGACCTTCTATATATATTTTTCTAAATCAAATGTATACAATAATCATGCACAACATAATCTGTTATTCATAAGGAAGAACAAAAATACACATGAAAAAACTATGTTCAAGTGGCATGTCAGGACATTTTTTTGCACACAGATCAATTATTTAAAATACTTTTCTATAGTGAAGGAGGCAATGAAAGGAAACAGTGTTAGGAAGCAATCACAAAGAAAACAAACAGAATCATGCACTTCAATGTTACAAAGAGAACACAGAAACATTCAGTAACACTCAGTAACACAGTGAGCTATATATATCTACTGGTTTACATGTAGGTCAGATGTTTGGTGGGCACAGACAGGTGGTTTAGCTAAAAAGAAGCACAGGCACGATGGAAAATACTAGATGGCAACTGAATAACTCTCACAGAACCGCAAGTTCAAAGGTCAAATTTTCCCTGTATAAAAAACCCCCCATGTTTTTAAAAATTATTTTTAATGAACATTTGTACTTATTTTTGATCCAACAACCAGACTCGGGGTACTGTGAGCTACTCTGGACCAGTGCAGCAGGGCTGCAGCAGAATGAGGGGTGGAGGAGGAAACAAGGGAGGAATGGTGGATACACACTGGACACACAGTCCACAGTTCCGGGGCTCAGGCCTGGCTCACCTTGAACGTCTTCCTCCCCACCATCACCATCCTCTTCCTCATTGTAGGCCAGCTCGGCCTGCTTGTCGGCCTCATACTCACCAACGTTCCCGTCGTCCCCATTGTAGTCCGCCAGCTTAGAGCCGTGCTGCGGATCTACTGGGGACTCGTTCTCATCAAAGAACCGGCCTGCAGGAGGCAGAGAAGGGCCTCGTCAGGAAAGAAGGGAAGCAGCGGCAGTCGTGGTGGGAGGCAATAGGTGTGTGTGGGGACGGGGAGAAACCAAGTAATAACGAATGCTTGGAGGAGTGAGTGATGGTACACAGAGGATGAGGTTAATACATGGAGAAAGGTTTTAATTTGGAAGACAGGCACTTCTGAGGAGAAAGGCCTTAGATGGACTGAAGCAGCAAAACCATGAAAAAGAAAAAAAAAAAATAGCGCTGTCTTTACACTGACAATTTTTTTATTAAAAGAAGAACTGAGCGATAAACATCGGTGCAGTCCACTCAATCACAGCAGTACCGCAGAGATGTATGATTTTTGTTGGAAGAGAGAAATGGTCATTTTAATACTTTACCATTTCTCTTAGTCACTTTGGTCCATTTCTCAGGTTAGAATTAAAATTCTTAAAACTACTTATTCAATCTTCAAATCATTGAATCACTTGTGCACATAAATAAAAAAATAAATCACTTCTGCAAAAGCTTTTGTACATTCACGCAATTGATAATGTACAATTCTTTGATTTTTCCTACATTTTCAGTTACTTGTGTTGATTAAAATGTTCTATATTGAATAGTCTGAACCTCCACATAAGTTTATCACATAACTCTTTAGATCCAATATGCTTGAACAAGTTGCCATAATATGTCAAGCATATTTTTATTAAGCTTTGTTTTTCTAAATCTTTCCTGAATTGTTACATTGCTCCCTGGTGAATCTCAACTCTCTCTAAAGTCAGCAAATGTTTGAACTATTACATCCACCAATGATCAACCAGTTTTCTGAAATAGCTCATAGATACATACCATGAACCATTGCAAGTATATGGTGTATATGGCCAGAGCACAACACAATGTTAAATTTCTGACAACAGAAGGTTGAGGGTTTGGACGTGGTCAACAGCCAGAGGGAAGAAGAAGAGGAGTGAGGCTGTGGCGGAGGAGTAAGGAGGCAAAACGGAAGGAGGGGCCGAGGACATTATGCCAGTTTCCATCGCTCCAACATCATCAGGTAATGATGCTGATGGAGTTCCTCACTCTACTCCTCATTCCTTAACCCCATTTGGTAATTATTCTCAGCATGGAGATGGAAAGTATGTGATCACCAGCCACATACACAGATGACCCCTTTTGGCTGCCATTGATGCAGCATGTGATGACTTCACAGCAGATCCCTGAAAGTATTGTTTCAAGGGTCTGAAAAAAATGAGATTTGTATTTGTAAAAATAAACAATAATAACAATGACTTCAGTGGTAAAGTTCCAAAACTTGACTACAGCAGCTCAAGTTTTAGGCATGTCGAAAGCTAAGTAAATAAATAATGAGGTCCAAGTTTTTCAGATTGCCGTCACACCTTTTTAGAGAAAAAGCACCTGGGTGCTACGGACTTTGGTTTCCTTTACAAGACTGAAAAGATCCCTGGCAAAGGCACAAGGGAGATAAAGGAGAAATCAATTTAAAAAGGAGGAGGAGGAGGAATCAAAGGGAGCAGAGCAAAGCAGAAGCCAGGTACCTGGAAAAGATAATCTGGCAGCCATGTGTGCATTATTTGTCTCCTCTTTTCTGTAATTCAGGGCTCTCTCATCTCCCTGATTCTACTCCAACTCATGTTCACAAAGTGACTCGGATATCCACTGAGCAAGTGGCAAAAATCACACAAATGGCACCACAGAAAATTGGATCCTGCTCTGGAGTGAGTTAGGACAAAGACAAGTCGCAAGAATCCCTAATGCCATGATTATGTGCCCTATAAGACAGAACATATCCCAGACCACCTTCCCCACTGCCATTTTTAATATTCACAAAATGAAACTCACTTTGGCGGTGGTGTAGCTGCTCCGCAGGGACTTGGTCTTTGTTGCGTTGCAGCTGGACGGGCTTGGGCACCTGGGCGTTATCGTGAGGCAGAGGAATCATCTTCAAATGTTTGTTGTCAACTTGAAGGTCAGAGGGAAAATAAAACAAATCATAACTCCTTCACAAGTCATCACTAAGAATTGCATTTCGAGAATTTGTTTTTTTCACAAAAGCACAATTTTATATCATGTGAATTCTTTAAGTACTTGATTTTTCTTTTCTTTTTTTTAAAGATTCACATGCTGCAGAGTCAGACTGTACCTGGGATTTGTCTTTGCTGTTCTCCCAGCTCGTCTGCCTTGATCCCTGCCTTGTTATCTTCTTCAAACACTATTGGCTTATCTCCCTGTTTGATGATGACTGGGGGTGCGAGCCCCCCTGTTCGGCCCTCCAGCCGGTCCTGCTGGAGCCTGGGCTGGTCCAACAGCATGGCTTGACCTCCGGGACCATCGGCTGCTTCCGGGCCAGGACCAGCACCAGCTGCGGCTCCGACATCAGGCGCCTCGTTCTGCTTCTGAGTGATGGCGGGCTTCTTCAAGGCTTTAAATAAAAATAAAGTGAGTGTTTATGTTGCAACATTTAACCCAATAAAGTGGTCTCACCAACTTTTCTGTTTGTTATTTCCATAACAATTTGAACAGGGCAGTAAATTTTATGAGATAAAAAAAAACAAAACAAAAAAAAAACAACTTTAAATGCATTGATAATTGTTTAACTTTACTGTGCAATCAATACACTCCTAATGAGCTGGTCCAAGAATATGGCACCGTCATAATATAAACAGTTAGCAGGGTGTTTGATTTGTAAAACAAAAATTTGTCTCCAGTGTTTAGAATTAATGCTTACCAAACTGAACTTCATCCATTTTTCCCACCTCACTGTCTTCAATTCCAGGCATGCCAGCATCGCTGCCAGGTTTGCCCATTTCATCTGTAACAAATGAATGAGATGAAATTAAAAAAAGGTATTTAATAATTTTTAACCAATCAGTATATGCAACAGGCACATAGCAATCTAAGCACTTGGAAAAGATTTTAGATTTTTGCATGTAACAAGACTATATATGATTAGATTGAAAATGGCATGCTCAATCTACCTTTTATCTCTGAGTGCCTGTCATGTTGGTGAGTGGCCACCGTGTGGCGCTCTCCAGTCACATCCGCACCTCCAGCTTCCCCTGCATGCTTTCCTGTCCCCACATTGCCCTGGCCGCCGACCACAGACTAGATTACAGAGAGATAAACAAGAGACAGGAACAAGTGTAAGCCTGAGGGAAACACAGAAGGGCACCGAATAGAAAGCTTGAGCCGAGTAGAAATACGAGGAAATTAAACATTCAAATTATTTGGAATAGTTCTAGCAATAAAAAAAACAAACAAGAACTATAAATAAATACTGCACTGCTGCATAAATTAGGAATGCAACATGGAGACAGGACCTTCCTATATAAACCTTTAAGGTTTCAGTTCTTTTACATATTCCAAGTTCTACGAACTTAGTGCTCATTTAAAAACATTAAACACGAGGTTCCCCATTAAATACAGATGTTCAGGTTTTATATACGAGACTGGCATGAACAGAGACTGAGAGGAAGGAAGGAAATAATGGGCATAAATTAGTAAGAAAATACAGTAAAGACACAATGAAAGTGAGAAAGGAATGGAACAAGAAAGGAGGTATGACATTTAAAGAAAAGAAGAACAAGGCAGAAAAAGGAAAGTACAAAAGTAAGATAGGAAAGAGACAATAATGGAAGGCAGGTAGGGCACAAGAAAAGCAAGAATGTGGGAAAGAACTAAAAACGGAAAAACAAGGAAGGACTCAAGAATGGAAGAGAATACAGGTCACAAGAAAAAAAGAAGGAAGAAAGCAAAAAAGAAAAGAAGGAAAGACATAAGAGGGTGTGGGGAGAATGTAAAAATACACTCCAAAAATGGAAAATACTGAATTCAAATTCCAGACTTTTTACGACAACATAGAAAGGCAGGATTACCAGAATAGCTGAAATGTTGTTAATCAAGGTTTACTAAAACTAACCAGTCTCAGCCTTGACACTTCTGTCTCCAGGGCTTTTTTTGCTTCTTCATACTCTCCCTTAAGCTGTGCAATCTGACGGCCACACTGCAAACTGGAAAACACACACACACACTTCTATATTATATCCACGTCATTCTGGGTCATTTCAGCATGCTACGGAATTGATTTCCGTAGCATACAAAAACAAAACAAGGCCAGGTTTACGTTGTCTAGGTGAATTATCCAAATAAAAACGAGGGAAAAAAGGAGAAGCTATTATATTATATTGCTATACTGAATGCAAACAATGTGACTGGGATTGCAAATACAATTTTCATGGAATTAAATTTGTTTCACACAGTATAGAGGTTTTCATTTGCTAAACTGTTACTAATCTAACCCATTACATACCAACTTTTGACATGAGGAGCCATTACATTTAAGTATCATGATACTAAAGCTGTTCTGCATGCTTTTAAAGCATAATATGATTAAAAACTTATTTTTTCAAAAAGAGGCAAGCTGTTTCCTACAATTTACTTAAGTTGAATAAAAAAAAGACAGAAAAAACCAGGTAGTCACTGAAGCAGATAATATGAAGTGAATCAAATACCTCTCATACTCCAGTTTTCTCTCCAAACTAGTGCTATTTTTCTTCACTTCTCTCAGCTGCTCTTCTTGCTTCATGAACTCTTCCTTCAGCTCCGTCAGCTGCTCTGTTTTCAGTGACACCACAATGCAAACACAATGAAGTTGGAAAGGGGCACATTTCCAAGAAGAACTGAAACAAACATCAGCTTCAGCTTGACAGCGCCCACTGCTGGTCTGGTCTTACCTCTAAGTCTCTGCATCTCGGCCATTTGGGACGCGACATCAGTTTGCAACTTCACCTGTGGCAAAAGGAAAAAATATATATATTATGAATATCAGGAGTTATGAAAGGTGTTACATTTTGACAACAAGAACTTGTCCAAACAAAAAGCCTACAAGGCAGAAACCCTCAGGACTCAACAGGTTAATGATGTTTACTCTAGGAAAAGCAAGACGAGCAGGTTTGTCTTGAATGTCTTGTACTGAACAAGAGCTATATTTGGTTCTTTGAGACGAAATACATTATTCCAAATACCTGGTCCCTAACTTTTTAGTCTTATTTAATGACTTATCACATTTACAAGCATAAACTAGGCATTAAATTACTTTATGGTAAATGGTCTGAACTTATATAGCGCTTTTCCAGTCATTTTTGACCACCCAAAGCGCTTTACACTAGAGTGACATTCACCCATTCGCACTCACAAACACACACATATTCATACACCGATACGCAGATCGGTAGGCAATTTGGGGTTAAGCGCCTTGCCCAGAGGCACATCGACATGTGGCAGGAGGAAGCTGGAATCGAACCTACAACCTTCCGATTGCAAGACGACTACTCTACCACACAGCCACAGTCACCCCGTGGAGGCGTATGAGGCATATGACAAAGAACTTGACTAGAAAAACAATAACTGAACAATAACTTTCAATAAATACACCACTTCACTTGATTACTGTAACTGTGGGCCTCTCGCTTTATGCAATTCTGTAAAAACAAGGGTGGGATGTTTACATAGGAAAAAGTGGAGCGTTAGTCAATGCAAACTTCCATCTTAATTACAAAAACACTGTTGTGACCTGAAGCTCCGTCTCCTCTCCATAAAGTGAGATTATTTTAAGCATATTTCCTTTAACGTAAATTTCTTACAGTACTAACTGGGTTTCTAAACGAATTTTTAAAATGTAGGGAAAAATATGTAGTTTGGTTTAAAACAGCATACGGGATAGAAAAAAGACCAAAGAACAAAACAGATCTGTGTGCATGGCAGCCTCTTTAAAGAAGCTGGGAAAATCTACTATTTGCAGTAGCTAAGGACGACTTAAATGCAAATATTGACTTTAGTCTAGTCTGAAAGGTGTTTCCACCTAAACCACCTGGTTCTTCTGCCTTCAGATGCTCATATTTAGTTAGTAGCAAAAATGACCAGCTCTAACTTTCTGTACAGACTACAAAGTGGCACAGAATATTACAGTCAGATAAATTAACGTTTTGACCACATCCCCAAACCACACACTGAGCATACATGACCTGAGCAACTCTTTCTGAGCTTTCTGATAGAAATCAGCAAAGTATGCTGGTTTGCAGGTTGAAGGCAACATCACCTCCAATGAAGAAAATAAAGTAAAGACACAATGAAATGTCTTTACTTTTGTGAAGACATTTCACAAAAGTAAAATAAAAGTGTCCAACTTGTGAACCATGGATGATGAGTGGCAGACCAACAAAAGAGCAACAATGTATATTTTCCTGAACATTTTGTGGATGGCATTATGCCAACACAGTCAGGAAGCAAAACATATTATGGAGTAATATATATATTTTTAAATCAAGTAGAACAAATAAGTAAATAAATTTACTTATGGCTTCCACAATCCTTTCTACATAGAGAAAGGATGAGACACTTTCATAAATGCTGGGCTTGAGGACTCCAAGCTTTTAAGCGTGCAACGTGGCGATTATACAGAAAAACATCGGGTGAAGCAGATCTCGAGAGACAGTGGTTAAGGCAGTGCAACATTGAGAATGAATGAGATCCTAATCACGGGCACGTTTGTACAGACTTTTCTAAGCAACATAATGAAGATATTATGAAGCTGCAAATTGGTGTTGCTGCTGCATGTGACAGAAAGCGAATGTCAGCCGAAAGGAGGAACAGGAGAAGCAGGAAGTCAGCCATAGAGAACAAGACAGGTTGAACATGTGTAATTCCCCTCTCGGCTCTCAAGGTTATCCTTTCACAATGTTTCTCTACTCTCACCTCCAAGTGTCGACACAGCATCTCTGTGATCCAGGAGGTCAAAGAGATACTGCTGTAAACTACAGTATGTTCTACAAGTATGTAATCATAGGTCATGATCTAAGATTTACTTTTAGAATATAATTAGGATTCTGAGTCTCTTCTAGAAGCATTTTATTAAAATAATAACCACAATGACAGCCTTCTGTTCTGAGTAATACACAACATTTCCATAAACCAAAACCATTTTACTGTGGTGTTGTTCATTGGCTTTTCCTGAAATAGATTTACCACAGTGATTACCTCTGGTATAAATATGTATTCATCCTTTTACTATTAAATTGCATATTTACTCTCTCTGTGGACAGTTCTTTGGTGAGATCTCTGGTACACGTGTCACGACAGTCAGACTGGATCAAACAAAGCCAGAATCCAAGTTTACCTTCTCATCTGAACACTTCTTGATGGCCCCCTCTCTGGCCTGGAGCTTGCCCTCCAGCAAGCTGTAGTCTCCATCCTTCTGGTCGATCTGTTTCTTGTGCGTGTCCACCTGCACTATCAGCTCCGAGTTGCGCTTCTCCAGGCGGCTCCGCGCCGCGTCCGAGCGCTTCACCTGCGTCTGTATCTCGGCCAGTTCGTCCAGCAGATGTCCGTGCTTGTTGGACACCGTCCAGTAGTTGAAAGCCAGCACGCCGATGATGACCGTCAGAAAGATGAGGATGAAGGACGGCATGCGGCCTCCTCGTCGGTTTGCACCAAACCCGATCATTTCAAACACATGCACACTGAAAGCCTAACGTCACTACAGGTCGCTACCGCAGCTCGGAGTGTGTTATCCCGACGTAAAACACATCTGCGTACGTGACATGCCGTCGGAAACAAACGCTACAAACACACACACGCGCACACACACAGTCACAAACAATGAAGGCTTTTCACATTTCTACGCGTATTTACTCTCCGTCCCCTTCCGCACACTCGGCATCTTCTCTGTGAACTACGCCCGCGGGGACGTGGCCTACGAAACAGCAGATGGGACTCGACGTGGACTGCAACGAGGCGCCGTGGCAGTGGGCTGCGAGAACACCATACACCACACTGCTCCTGCTAACTGCCTCCTTTAGACAGGGCCACGGTCATTGTTTTTTCTGGTAAAACACGGCACGTACTGAGCGTTTGGGAGCGCCTGGGATTGTGGGCTCGCAGTTTTGTACGAAAGGTCCCACGGAGATCCTGGTTTCTGACCTGACGTCGGCGTTAGCTCGTATCAAAGTCCAGCTAATCTCTTGACACTAGCTAACGCTGCAGCCACATAGATGCCAGAGAAGCACCAGCTACTGTCTGAGAAAAAAAAAATTCTTTCTTAAACCTTAAACAAAACCATCGCATAGCCACTAAACGCATTTAACAATACAACCCGGGCGCAACCTTTCAATCTATCTCACTCTTCTTTGCCTACAAACATCCTATGTTCGGGTTAAGTTAGCTGGAGGCACTTCGCACAATTTCCGGTTAATTTCACAATAAGAGTCCTTAATTGTAAATTAACCACAAAGAACTTTCCCCCCATACACGTATAGAGTTAAATTTGTTTCACAATTATTCAATCTAAAAAAACATCTCGTCAAACAAAAAAAGTAGTATTCAATAATAATAAAAAATAAATCATGTCAATCAAAAAAAATAGAGCTGTGATCAAAACTTTTGGATTTTCAAAAAAATCTATATATATTTCAAGCAAAAAAAATATCTCAATCAAATTGTAAGAATTATTATTTTTTTAAAACAAAAAAAAATATTTAAAAGCTTTTTTTAAAAAAATTGAAATCACTAATTTGTGTTTGAAACTTTATTTTTGCATATCAGAATTTTTTGGTTGACAGCC
>CAEFZX010030694.1:0-22589 GCA_903066825.1 Alfaro cultratus | reverse complement strand
ACAAAAACAATTACCAGAAGCTAATGCTAAACTACTACACAAAAACAATTACCAGAAGCTAATGCTAAACTACTAAACAAAAACAATTAGCATAAGCTAATGCTAAACTACTACACAAAAACAATTACCAGAAGCTAATGCTAAACTACTACACAAAAACAATTAGCAGAAGCTAATGCTAAACTATTACACAAAAACAATTAGCAGAAGCTAATGCTAAACTACTAAACAAAAACAATTAGCAGAAGCTAATGCCAAACTACTAAACAAAAACAATTAGCAGAAGCTAATGCTAAACTACTACACAAAAACAATTAGCAGAAGCTAATGCTAAACAAAACAATAATGCTAACCATTAGGAGATCTCATTGTGTCACACGTCTTCATCTCCTTCCAGATGACGATTGGTGTGAGACTTGCCAACAGCTAAGTCTTTAGTTTAAGGTTTCGCTTCATATTGTTACTTTAAAGTTGTACAACCAAAGTCAGAAACAGATAATGTGACATAAAATTAATGAAAGTCATGAAAGTGGGTAACATTTTATGGTAATAATTGTTTTTAAAGGTTCAAAAATGGCAACCATCTTGAAAAATGACCATCATCCTGAAATTCAAGTGTCTAAATAGGAAATATGAAAAATTTGAGAGATGAGCATACAAAATTTTAAGTTTGTGTTTACTCTTGAAATATTTTTTACAGTAGTATTCTGCACTATAAGGATCTGAGGAAAAGGTCCAACCCTGACGTGATTTAGTGCACATGAAGTCAGCACTATCTAAGGCAGATCACTGCTGGGAAGAGGATTTAGGACAGGCATTGATCGATTATCCAGAGATGCAGCATCAGACAGATAAGGCTGAGTATCTTTTCTAGCGTCTAAATAAATAAATAAAACACCCAGGCTTTGAAATGATACTTTAATGATGCTCTGTGTGGGGAGGCTGTTGGAACTATGTGGTGTTGCTAAAGATGAGAGGAAACTACAGCTGGCTAGGAGGAACATGTCCCCTTCGCCCTGCAGGATCTGATGCAACTGTCTCACTGAGAACAAAGAGCAGATTATTCCCCTCTGACCGTTCAGAGAAAAGAAACAACAACCTCAGACTATTCTTTTCCTTTTAGGAACCAAAATAAACCGTGTTTGTCTTCACTCACCTACACAGCCTGTCTGGGAGAGCAGAGCACCCACTCTGTTGACTTTTCAGAAGACTAAAGCTTAGTAGATAATTCACTGTGGATTCAGTTTTTAAAATTTTCTTTAAAATAAAAAATACAGTATTTAAAATTAAATTTCCCTGACAAATTATGGCGGAGCTCATCAAAAGAACTCCTATAAAAGGTATGGAGACAATTAATCGACTTGTAATTGTTTGATTAATGGTCTTTTGGATCAAAAAATCATATTTTTTGAAAAACTATATTTTCTAATCGATATAAATATTTTATTGTTGTAGTTTGGCCGCCATCCACCAGAGGGCGACGCTGATGTAGAAACAAAGATGGCGGCCGGAACCTTAAAGAGAAACTGTCGAGTCCATGTGGTTGTGGGGTGGAAAATGCACAGTGTGCTGTTCTGTTTTGAAATATAAACACTCGACAAGCTTCTTCATTTTCGGTGTAATCAAAGCTATTTCATCCAAGAGGCGATTCGTCAACATATTCTGAATAATTTAGCCGCACGGAAAGGCGGTTAAAGCTCCTGATAAAAGAGAAGATTCAAATTTTTAAGCAAATAGACGCTTATTAATTGTGAGTCAATCGAAATGATTGATAAGTTACAATGTAAGCTGCTTAATTTGAAGGCAGGAGTGTCAGAAAGAGAAGATTTATTTTTTTAAGCGACAGACCCAATCACAAAGCGCTAAATTGCGAAGTCAATTTTCTTTTACGATATGCTTAATATATACTTTTTAAAAATAGAATGTAATATATTAAAATGTTAAATACATAGTAAATAAATATTACCCTTTTAAAAATAAAATTAAACTTTTTGTAATGTTTTTTGGAGAAAATTGAAATAATCATTGGTTTTTGATTTGCAACAGAAAGGGCCAGAGAGGGGACAAGATGACGCCCTGCAACCCCCAACCTTTCATTTTAAAAAGCATAATCATACATTTTTCAGTGGATTCATGAATAAAAGTGCAGGGCTCCACTTCTGCTCACCAAGCGAATAAAAAGCTACCAGAGGATTAAAAATAGCAACCCGAGCAGAGCAGAGGATGAGAGTCTCCCAAACAAAAACACAAATCTGCAGTAAACATAACTTTGCTTATGATATAAACTCAGACTAATTAAAGTCTAATACAGTTTAAGACAGCATATCAGTATTATTATTGGAGATATGTTAATGTTTATGTTGGAGCAATAATTGGGGCCATATTGTTTATTTTGCCATGATGGGTTTGTCTGGATTTGGTTGAGATGCCATTGATTTAGTTTGTTTTAAGGTTTAAAGTTTAAGGTCCCTTTTAACCTTCAGAGTGAAATGAAAGGCCGCCTGTTGGTGATCTGACAAACTGGCGCCTCTCTGTTTACAGGAAGAGCGACGCGTCTTGTTTTTATTTCTGGCACCCAAAATCAAACCCCCGCTGTTTATACATGCCTGGATATTTATATCGAAAACCACAACAACAAGTTTTACCTGTAGATGCAGTTTCCATAGCAACGGCAGGCCTTTTCCCGTCCTCCTGGAAAGGATGAAATTGTTGGTGATCCAGGTCGGCCGTCGCGTCGACGCCGCCTCTCGGCTCCCCGAACCTGGCCGCCGTGTTTCCGAATAGGCCGTTCGGCTCACGGTCGTCCCCGAACCACCTCCCGTCCGAGCCGAGCTCCTCGCCGGGCTGAGCAGCTGACATGCTGGTTCCTCTGGTCGGACAGACGGTGCCGTTCCCGCTCCTGTCGGTGCTGGATGTGTCGGTGCCGGATGGTCGCGCCGACAATCCGAGCTGCGGAGGAGGAGGAGGCAGAGGAGGAAGAAGGGGGGTGGATGGATGGATGGATGGAGGGGAGAGGAGCGGAGCGGGGGGGCGATGACAACAACGCAGCTGCTGGACCCGGGTCCGCTGAGTCCGGGTCTCTGTAGCGGAGCCTCTGCGGTCGGTTCGGGAACAGGAGCAGGGGAGTGAGCTTGATTGTTTTAGTTCACTGATCCGACGCTGACGTCATTCCGGAGACTCGGTTCTTTGGCTCCATGTGAGATAAACACACGAAAGACGTTTCGGACTCACGCCTTCATAATAAACAGACTGTCAGTGAACACATCATGCAGAGATAATCTGCACTTAATCACCTCCCGGAAACATGAAAGCCAGTTGGAATTTGCCTATGATTAATAATAATAATTAGTTAATAACCTAAATACATCGAGAGACGGGATAGCTCTGTGCTTGGCATTTCTAAGCATCTGTATGTCAAGTTGATTTATCACAAAATGAGTATAAAGTTGTGTAGTAACTATTTGCATTTACTTGAGTAATTTTTGGGGTTTTTTTAAAAGTACTTTTACTTCAGTGATTTTATGATGAAGTATTTCTACTCTTACTTGATTAAAATTTCTGAATTTTCTACCTAAAACAAACGTTTTAACCAAAGATTCACCAGAAACAGAAACACACCAACAGTTTTTGTTAAAGTTATATAATTACTTTTTTTTTTATTGAAAGAAACTTATTTGGAAAAAATTTTTTTTTTACCTGATTTTGTTATTTTTTGTTATGAATTATTGTCATTTTGTTCCATAAAATACCAAAATTTCCACTTTATATTTTGGTCCATTTGATGATGTATTTTTTTATGTAAATATTAAATGATTGATAAATTGATCAGTTGCTCAGTAGTAGACGTTTTACCATACATTTTTACTCTTAGTTGTATAATGTCTTGGATGGCTCTGAAGGAGAATTAGCTTTCCTACGTGGCTCTTCACCCAGGGCCACTGCTGCAACACAATTCAGATTGTTTGACTCAAAGTAGCTTTCAGTTTTAAATGGCGGACCAATTCAAACAATCAGATCCAGTAAAGGACTAAACTCTTATTAGGATGCTTTTTAACACAATAATCAAGAACTACACCTTGGGAATTTGAAATGTGAGTTTATCCTTGTAGAGTCAAGCTAAGATATTTATAAAGTTGTCTCTGAAATGGAAGAAAATTACTTGTTGATACTTTTCCTATGAGAATCTGATAGGGAGAAAAATATTTTGGTTAGCTAAATATTCATTTTAAATTAAGGAATACCTTAATTTTTTTTAGTTTTAATTGTATCCAAATGCCTTTAATATTAGTTAAATTTTTATATGTTTTCTTTACTATTTTAATTATCACCAGACCCTAACAGAAATTTAGTGTTTTATCTATACTGTTTAGTTTTATAGTTGAAGTACTTTATTTAGTCTCTCGGTTTCACATCCCAAATGACATTTTATTATGTGTGAATAATGATTTATAATTTTTTGTATTTATATTCTCTTTTGTTTAAATCTGAATGGTTGGCCCACGTGTTAATACTATTTCAGGAATTTTTAAATATCATAAACTTAACATTTCTTGTAAAATATCAGCTGCAGTAAATCTGAAATACACATTTTAAGTTGTACGAGTTTTAACAAATAATTCTATTTTGAAGTTTGATTTGATTAAATATTCTAATGGCTTGCCATTATTCAATGTTGGATTTTTTTTACGAGAAATATCTTGCAGTGTGGCGCCCTCACCTGGCGGCTCGGAGGAGGTTCAGCCGTCTCCCTTAGCAACCAGACGCGCTGTGCCTGGATACGAGCTGCGAAGAGTCCTATCAATGGACAACGGGGCGGATTTTATTCCATAAAGACTGACATGTGTGTATTATTTATACCAGCGCCTCTCGCTTAAATGAGGCGCATAAATTAAGGCTGAGAAAATTAGTTTTCGTTGGAGGTTCAGCCTGTGGAGTTAACATCAACTTGTTGGTTCATCCTTTCTTTTCCTCTGTTGTGACTTTTATTACTTCATTATAAGGTGTTCTGTGTTTTTGTAGAGTTATGTTGCTCAAGGATAAACAGAAGCAATGCTCTGAGGAGGAGGTGGTGCTTAGAAAACTGGTGAGTAAGAAAACAAAATGTTTGGATCAAAATGAGCAGGAACTGAATGATTAAAACAAAAATCAACTTTACAAAACAAGAAATGGTCCACAGGTTGGAATTGTGTATTTTCTCTAATCCACATGACAGCAAGTTTTGAAACTCAGAAAATGTCTTTTTTTTTTTTTTGAATTTGGGAAATTAATCTCAAATTAGATTTCTTTTTCTAGCAAATTTTTGATTTTTCAAACTAAGAATTTTTCACTTTTTTCTAGAGGATTTCTGAAATTAAAAATTTCTGATTTTTTTCTAGGTAATTTTCCACTTTTCTTGTGCAGAAATTTTAACTTTTTTCTATAAGATTTCTGAGATTTATTGTTTTTTCCTAGAAAAACTTTTGGCTTTTGGAACTGATGAGTTTCCATTTTTTCTTAAAAATTTCTGAAATTCTTTTACTTTTCATATCCAGAAAGTGAAAAAGTAAAGTGTTGGGTTAATCCGTTGATTTTTAAAAAAAATTATCTTATTAATAATTAGGTAGCAATAGGTAGAACATACTTACAGATAAAGGTGTTTTTTTTATTTTGGAAAATGTATATTATTTTGTACAGTTTTGGCTTAATTACTGCTGGGATGTTTTAGAAATTGTACCGTCCAGTTAGCGATTAATCGATTACTAAATTAGTTGACAATGTTTTTCAGCAATCGATTAATCTGATTAATGTTTCAGCTCTAAATTGTAGTTGTATGTTTTTGCATAGTCATTCCACTCTGAAAGAAGAAAGCTGAGGTAAATCTGTTTGTTTTCTCTGGGCAGTGCTTGATGAATGGGCTGTCCTATGAAAAAATAGCGACTGAGGGGAGGTGCATCAGGTCCCTGGAGATCTTCTTCTCTGGTTTTCCCCGGATCATCGGGATTTCCAGCTTTCCGAATCTCTGCAAGCTCACCATCGTGGGCCAGTGCATAAAACAAATAGAAGGACTGGAGTTGTGTCCGGTGCTCCAGGAGCTCTGGATCGTTCAGTGTTGTCTTACTGTAAGCTGTACACACACACACACACACACACACACACACACACACACACACACACACACACACACACACACACACACACACACAAACCACCATTATCCAACATCAATAACAAAACACAAGTATTTTTGTAATTTTTGTGACATTTTGCAGCATGTTTCGTTTGAAGGAATTGGCGCCATCTGGTGGACAAATATAAAAAATGCAGCTAAACCAAAACGAAGTCTCATCATTTTGGATTATGAGACTTAATTTCATAGTTAATACGCCATATTAAGATGGCGTATTAATTTTATTATTAATAAAAAAATATATTGCAAGAATAAAGTCATAAAATTATGAGACTAGGTAAAATTAATTTGAGAATAAAGTCATATCACTATATTTTATCTTAAAATATTGGGATTTATTCTCCTATTATTTCCTCTTTATTTTTTGTCCGACTCTTCTCCTTTATTCTCATAATGTTATGACTTTTTTCTTGTATTATTTCAACTTTATTCTCGCAATACAGTGACTTTATTGTAATATTGTTACGACTTTATTCTCATATTATTTTGACTCTTGCTGTTATGATTTTATTCTCGTAATTTTATTATTTTATCTTTATTACTTCTACAAAGGAGAATCACAGTATCTGCACAGCCTCGAGTCTTACATTAGTATTTCTCTAACAATCTGTTGTAGAATTAATTAATATATATTGTGATAAATTGGGGTATAACGTTTTCAAATGTGCTTGTTTTTTGATAGCTTAATCAATTTAAACTAATTTAAGAAACTCAGAAAGACATTTCAGATTTGTTGCATAAGAAATATCCTCAACTATATTTCATTGATATTCACTCTTAAATACAAAATGTACCAGTATATATTTTCTCAGTTTTGATCAAATTACTGCTCTGAGCATGTTGTTCTTTCAGCAAATTGACTTTTTTAGCAATTAATTGATTATTAAATTAGTTGACGATTATTTCAAAAAAATTGATTAATCACGATTAATCGAATTAGAATGAATAAATAGGGCAAAACCAAATGAATATAAATTAAAGACGAGATGATTGAAGCTCCAATTGACCAAAACTCACTAATCATAATTATAATTGTCTGTGTTCCTGTAAAGACGTGTTTCTATTGGGTGAAATGTTGAGATCAGAACTTTTTACCAACATGGAAGGACAATAACTTGTCTTTACTGCAGGAGATATCAGGCCTGCAGAAGTGTAACCAGCTGGAAAGACTCTACCTGTATGATAATCAGATCCAAGAAATAAAGAATTTAGAACTGCAAGTCAATGTGACGAATCTGTGGCTCAATAATAACTGCATCACGAAGATTCAGGTTGGAACGATGAATTATGTTTACTGCCTGCCTGAATTTTATTTATTTTATTTGTTTGACTGCTTTGTAATTTATCCCCAAAGGGCCTGAAGACGATGAAGAATTTGAGGGAACTAAACCTTTCTGATAACTCCATTGAAAAGATCGGTGGGCCTGCTGAATCCTCCCTCTTTGTTACGTTTGATGGAGCTTTTAGAGAAATAAAATAACTGAATATTTGTTTCATTTCTCTCTCTTTTAGGCCACGACCTTGATCCCAATGTCAACCTTGAGATTCTCAATCTGTCCGGGAACAAGATCAGCTCCTTTAAGGTGAGACTGAAAACCAAAACATGTCCTTCAAAGTCTTTCTCCTAAAAGTATGCTTACTTATTTTATCAAATCTTATTAAAATCCTTGGTTTCACAAAAGGACATCTTGAAATATTTGTCAGGGGCCTCGGTCAGTTTAGATTTTTCAGATAATTTCTTCAGCAAGAAGAGCAGAGGAGTGTGGTTTATAATTTCAGCATCCCAGTAATTCGTAAAGATGCAAGGCTTTGTATATGTGTGTGTGTGTGTGCGTGTGTGTGCGCGTGCATGTGTGGCTACTTTATTAGGTACACCTGTCCACCTGCTTATTAATGCAAATATGGAATCAGCCAATCACATGGCAGCAGCTCAATGCATTTAGGCATGTAGACATGGCCAAGACGATCTGGTGCAGTTCAAATCCAGCGTCAGAACGGGGAAGAAAGATGATTTAAGTGACTTTGGCACCAACAACCATGCCACGTTCAGACGGGCTGGTCTGAGTATTTCAGAAACTGCTGGGATTTTCACGCACAACCATCTCTAGGGTTTACAGAGAATGGGCCGAAAAAGAGAACATATCCAGTAAGCGGCAGTTCTGCAGGCGCAAATGCCTTGTTGATGCCAGAGGTCAAAGGAGAGTGGCCAGATTGGTTCGAGCTGATAGAACGGCAACAGTAACTCAACTAATCACTCGTTACAACCGAGTTAAGCAGAAGAGCATCACTGAACACACAATGCGTCGAACCGTGAGGCGGATGGGCTACAGCAGCAGAAGACCACACCGGGTGCCACTCCCGTCAGCTAAGTACAGGAAACTGAGGCTACAATTTGCACAGGCTCATTAATTGGTCAATAGAAGATTGGAAAAACATTGCCTGGTCTGATGAGTCTCGATTTCTGCTGCGACATTCGGATGGCAGGATCAGAATTTGGCATCAACAACATGAAAGCATGGATCCACCCTGCCGTGTATCAACGGTTCAGGCTGCTGGTGGTGTAGTGGTGTGGGGGATATTTTCTCGGCTCACTTTGGGCCCATTAGTACCAACCGATCAACGTGTCAACGCCACAGCCCATATTGCTGACCATGTCCATCCCTTTATGACCACAGTGAACCCGTCTTCTGATGGCTGCTTCCAGCAGGATAACGCGCCAATCATCTCAGTCTGGTTTCTTGAGCAATGAGTTCACTGAACTTAAATGGCCTCCACGGTCACCAGATCTCAATCCAATAGAACAGCTTTGGGAAGCGGTGGAACAGGAGATTCATGCCATGGATGTGCAGCCGACAAATAAGCGGCAGTTCTGCAGGCGCAAATGCCTTGTTGATAGCAGTTGATAGCAACTGCGCGATGCTATCATGTTAATATGGACCAGGGACGTAAGTTTGTCCCCACCAGCAGGTGTGCCTCTCTCTAGTTTTTCAGATGTTATGAAGTGAAATAACCTCTCTGGTCTAAAACAGAAGAATAAAAGGTTGTTCTTTTTATATAGTGGCTTATATTACATGTCTCTGTTTTATTAGAAACCAGAATTAGACTTTTCTACTGAGCTGTTTTGATTTTTGTTAGATGAGATTTTCAGATATTTCAGGTATTTTGCACCAATTGTGCTGAGCAGAATCATGAGGTTTTTAATCACAGATTCACAAATAAAAACTTTTATTTAAATAGCTAAAATCTCCTAAAGGTTTACATGATCTTGGCATTTTTTTTTACCTGCATTCAGCTGCATAGACCCTTGTCTTTTAAAGCACACAGTCATTGTTTCGAACATAACAAGGTCATTTCGACAGAACACAAATTATTGTTGATCCTGATTCGATCAGCTTTACGCCACAGCTCTTTTCTCGAATCTCACCTTTTTTCCTGCTCCAGCTTTGCTTGCAGGAATGCAATTATTGTCTATGACTGTGCAGAGGCAAGTTTAATAACTGCAGGGTCAAAGAAAAACATCTTTTGTCAGCTCAGTGCGGCATCTTTTTCCACCGCAGACTCCAAGAATGTCTTTTTGCATCTAACAGCAACTCTCTGCTACTTAGACTGAGTTTCCAGTGTGCATCCAGCAAAACAGACATACTGGTTTCCCACGTTGATTTTAAAACCATGTTTGTACAATATTTAAAATACATTTGTTAAATACCAATATCTTAATTCATATTGTTTTATGAATATTTAACAGCCTGGAATTGACTGAAATCACACACAAAAAAATCACATTTTGTTTGTTTTTATATTTTTATTTGGTTCTTAACTGCTTCTAAAAACAGCCAAAGCGCTCGGGAAAAAACCCCCACCCAACTGTACTTTGGTAATATACTGTATATTTCTCATGTGACGTCACACTCCTGAGAACTTTGTAACTAACAGCCATCTTGGCAACAAAATGGAGGAATGAATATGAAGAGTCTTATTATCAATTTAATAATTATTAAAGCTAAATTTCACCTACATAAATGCAAATTTATGAAGAAAACACCAAATTTTTCAGTTTTTCTGATCGAACTTAAATATTATTTATTAACAATTCAATCCTCCACCGATAAAAAAGCAGAATCAACAATATGGGCTTGTAATCAATTTGGAATTTTGATTATCTTTTATGTTATGCATTGTAACGTCTGGCATACATATCACAATTTTTTATTTTGACTTTTGACTCTCGCTTTCTTGTCTGCTTAGTTTATTTCATGCACCCCCTGGCAAATTATAATAATTATTATTGTCATTCTGAGTTATGTTTATTGTACAATTGTACTGTTGTTTTCTGAATTGAATAAAGTTTATTAAAAAAAACAACAAAAAAACCCCCAGCCATCTTGGCAGGTAGTTGCTATGACAACAATGAAACCACAAGCTTAGAATTAGCTCTGGCCTCGTCCCTATCAAACTTTTAAACAAGTACTTTAATTTACAAGTATTACTCGATTATAGTTTTTGAGTATTCTGTGTATCTATCTGTCTAAAATAAATATAAGTGATATTTTCTGTAGTACGTACTGTTGAAATAGCAATATTAGCTTAGCTAATGTAGCTTTTATCTGCCAGCTAAGACGGCCTTGTAGCCTACGTATGTACTTTCTCTGCCGGTCACCTGAACCTTGTTTTTCATGTGAAAATTTCAAATCTGTTTAAGCTTTGATTGTAAGCGTCCATAGGCTGTAAAACTCCTCCAGGGTGTACGCCCTCTTTGTGTTCACTAAGTAGTTAACTATATAGTACTATGAGATCTGAGGCAGCTTGTCCACATATTTTTCTTCTCTGTCTCATTACAGGTCGATCCAACAGCAGCCATTTTAATGTATCATTTCGTTGTGCATTGGTTAAGAGTGTCCACATATTTTCTGTTTGTTGGTTTGGAAGCCATAGTCTGCTAACTATCTGCTAACCATTGCCAAGCTCTTGCCTGCTAAGATGGTGCGGATCACTTCCGGTGCAGACTTATGGGAACTATGTATAAAATCAAGGACAAACGGACTAAAAAACTGTTTCTACCAAGAGCTGATGTTTTACTGAACACAGCAAATCCATCTAAAACCTGATCTGTATTTATTTATTTACTTATAAATTTATTCTTAACATCTCAGTTGTTCCGTGTTTCTTTGAGAGTAGCTATTTTAAAAATGTTGTGCTTTATTCGTGCTCAATGACATTAAAAGGAATTCTGATTCAGATTTATTGTTTTGTTGAGTCACAATCCATGGGCACTGGCCTGTTACCTAGCAACCCTAGCCTGTTACCTAGCAACCCAAGCAGAACTCCAGCATGTTTGGTCAACTGGTTTAGAAGAGGCCCTAAAACAGCACAAACTAGACAGAATAAAATCTCTTCATCTAAAAATGCTTTTGTGCAATAAACGTAAGGAAGATGTTTTATGTAGGTCACCTTTAAGAACAAACCAACCTGATGAAGAACAGAAGTCTCATCTTCTCTCTGGTCTTTGTGTTTTGCTCCAACAGGAACTGACCCACTTGGCCCGTTTGCCCCGTCTGAAAGAGCTAGCTCTGAACGACCCCACTTCGGCTTCGAACCCTGTGTGTCAGCTGTGCAACTACAGTATACACATCCTTTATCACATGCCGACCCTGGAGCGACTAGACAACTGGGATGTCTCCTGCAAACAAATCAAGGATGCTGCTGAGGTATTAAGACGGAGCGACTCCAACCAATCTGTTTGTGGGTTGATGGGGTTGCGGTTAAGCGTATAAACACGCTTGATGAAACCATAAACTGGAAACCAAACATCGGCAATTCAAAGATGAACATATCAAAGAAAATATATATAAAGTGTAAGACTCATTGAATGGTGGAGCATTGTTGACTTTACACAATTCACTGATTGTTTCCCATCTGAAACGATTAATTGGATTAATCATGATTGAAATAATCATCAACAAATTTTTTTATTGATTAATTGTTAACTGAGATACTCAGACTTAAGAAAAGGCAATTTTCTGAAAGAACCACACAGTCTTGGCAGTAATTATTTAATCCATATATGGAAGAAGAAAAAAAAAGAGTATACATTCAGCATTTCACATAAAGTAACCTTTGTCTGTAAATATGTTCTACCCAGAACTCCAAAAGTGGCATTTTTAGGTGAAATTTAGGACAAAAAAATATATATATATTAATAACTTTTTAGTATCCAATTATTAATCAGTTGTTAACAGATCAGCCCTACATTGTATTGATGTTAGGTCAAACAGAAAGGGCTGAGCTTTCTGTTCAAATGTTGATGTTGAAAGTATTTTTTATTGTTGCATTTTAGGCAATGAAATGTTTATTTTCTTGTTTGAAAAATAAATTAAATTATTTCTTTTGTATTTCCAATATTGTATAAATAGTCCTAAGTGGTTAAATAAATTTTTTTTATGAACATGCCAAATTTTTTTAATCAGATTTATCGATTGCCAGAATAACTGTTAGTCAATTTATAATCTTCAACTAATGAGAGGCAAAACATTTGATTTATTTAATTGACACACATTTTATTGTTGTTTTTTATTTTGTCCTCTTTCCTCTGAAGTCTGCAGTTATGAAGAAGCTGATGTACTACAACATGCGTGTTCGCCTTGCTCAAAGGAACCTGAGAGAGACCCAGATTGCTCTACAGGAAAGGAAGAAATGCTTGATGAAGCTGCCTGAGGAATGCATCCGGACTCTCAGTCACACCCTCAAAAGTGTAAGAACTGTTTGCTAAATAATGTTGAATAATTATTGCAGCAGCTTCATCTGACCTACAGGTGAAATAAATCATCTGGTTCCACTGATCTGAGCTGTTTCCACTTGTATTTCTGAAATCTTTCACATTCATGTTATATTTGTCTCACATTACGATTTATATTATATGATGATTTGAAACAAGTATATGTCACAAAAATGCTAAATCTGTCTATAAGTAGGTCTGGGCGATAAATTAATTTGATCAATTTGTCACATTTTTGGGTTTTTAAAGACTTAATTTTTGGAAAATCTGAATTTTTTTCCACCAATGCACTTCTTGGTTTTCCGTAGTTCAGATGTCAGAGGGCCCGGGTCGGCCATCTTGTTTAACAGTTTCTATTTATTTGGACTTTGAATTCAGGTCATTTTAAATCATGAGAATAGTGTCGTAATGTTTCAAGAATAAATTTGTATGACAATAGAGTTGAAATAATACGAGAATAAAGTAAAAATATTACCAGAATAAAATAAAACTAGGAGAAATAAGTCATATTTTTATGAGAAATAACAAAAAAATAAAATCAGGAATGCTGAGCATTTTGTGAGTTTTACAGATGAGGGAATATAAAATTTTTTAACACATAAGTATTATCAGCAGGATTTTGAAACGATTGAGCAAACAAATGTATATTTTGAAGACAGAACCACACAAAATGATCTGAATATGTTAGATTGCGATAACTTTATCAAAGCTTTCACTTTAAAATTACTTTTTCTTTTAATTTTAATACGTTCTTCTGATAAAATTGTGTCTTTACTCTGTTAATATAATGACTATTTTCTTGTAATTTAACAAAAATTCTCATAGCATGGCCCTAATTCTCCGTTGTACAATTCGTATAAGGGATGAGTGAAATAAAAGCTGTCATTTGAAATTTCTTTTTTTAAAAAGAAAGAGAAAGAAAAGATTAAAACTGTAAATTTGTAAAAAAAAAAAAAAAAAAAAAAAATTATTTTTAAGCACTATAGGAATAAGTTATTTTCACTGCACTGTGTGTCATTTTTAGCTTGAACATGAACTCTCCATGAGGCCACAAAGCCCTAAGAGTCCTAGCAATAGGATGGAGACTGAATTGGAAGGACGAAAAGTGAACGAAGACGCAATCACTGAACGAGCAAACCTGGACGTTAACAGCGTGGAGAGCAAAATACTGCTGAAGATAGAAGCACTGCGGGAAAGACTGCAACGATGGACCAGGAGGATAGATGAGTAAATGGCTGCGTTTCCATCAGCCAAAACACTGCGCAAATTGAAATGATGAAAATGAATTAGCTTAATGGAAAAACGCCAATTTTGAAAAAAACCTCACGTTTTTCAGTAAAAAGTTTTTACCCTAGGGTAAGGTGGTTTTTCAGCCGTGTCGAAATAATTTTTCTTATCACACAAGTTATGTGACTCAACAACCAGATGTCACTTCTTCTTCTTCTTCTCTTTCTCCATCTTGGCCGTTGTCAAGCAACTTTTAGACGTGCATTACCGCCGTCTACTGAATGGAGTGTGGCCCGAGTTGCTTTACGTTACACAGATTTTAAAACTAACAAAATAATAACAATAAAAATAACTATATCCTCTATCAATTTTGTCTTGTTAAGGTAGGATAATGTCTAGCTGGCTCCGGGAGAGCTCTAACTTCATCGCACCGTTCATGAAGTTGTTTATCATACTAAAATAGGTCTTCTGTAAAAAATGGAGACTGAATCGGATGGACGTTAAAATGGCGTTTCTCCAAAACGCCGCATACGTAGCCGCTCGCAAATATAAGGGGCTTTTCACTCCAACGGCTGAATAAGATGCTAACGTTTCCTCTGATGGCGGGAACATTCGAACGTTGCTTGCCAGAGGAAGAAGAAGAAGATGGCTGATAGATGATGAGCGCTTCCACCATTGCTGAATTATGGATATAATCTCATGTAAATGTTTACATCCGTTGATGCCATGATTTTCAGTTACAAAATTTTATTAAATTTCTTATTTAATGGAAACACCGCAGTTTTTCGACATTAGCAGAATATAGACAAAGAAGTGCGCACATTTGTAATTAAACGTAACTGCTGTGGTTATCGGACTGGAACGTTTTAGAACATGCAACCTTTTCCAGGCATGAATAACAATAATAACAACGGCTGTTTCTGTGTGGATGTGTTTAGGGTTCAGGCCTGGTATGAGCAGGAACTGATCCAAGCCACAAAAGAGACAGAATATTTGGTTCAGTTTTTGTTGGTGGAGCTGAAAAGTGTTGGAAATATTCGTTTGGAGGAGGGCTGCCCCATAGACTCATGGTACGGGTTTAGATCTGCATAAAGCAGTTTCTCTGCAAAAACACAAAATCTTACCAAGGATTGTGGTGTAGTTTCTAGTGCAAATATCTTATTAGTACACTTGAAATAAGACAAAATTAGCTTACAAGTAACTTTTGAGACTTGTTTTAAGTCTGCAATTCCTTAATATTGATGGAAAAGTTTACTGGCAGATTATTTAACCTTATAACATGGGAAAATGTCTGATTTTAAATGAAATAATCTGTCAGTGAAACATTAAGGAATTATTTACTAAAAATAAGGCGTATTACTATTAAATTGTTTTTGTCCTTTTTCAAGTGTAGTAATAAAGACCAAGACAGACTAGAATATGATTTTGTTTTTGCAGTAGGTCAAAGCTGCACAGAGCAGATAAAAGCTTGTTTTATGTTTTCAAACCAACAGGTACACTTCCTGTCACAATCTGCTGCTCTCCCGCTTCTCTCCATCCGATTACACGAGCTTTAGGATCGCCGACATAAAGATTAACAGGGTTTTCCGCATCCACAATAGCGCTTTGAGGCTTCGCTTTGAAGACAAACTTCACAGCCTCCTTTCCACAGAAGAATCTGTTGTCGTCTTACAGTGAGTAAAGAAAATGACATCGTAATGCCTTTTAAAGCCTCTGCCTGTCTAACCTTCATGCTGTAGAATAAAAACATGTTTTTTAAACAGGAACTGCAGACGTCGACTGGAGTATTTATTCTACGTAACTGACCCTGAAACAAGTGAGATCGGGGAAACTTTGTGTATTTTAGAGGAGGGTTTCAAAACCACAAACCAAATGAAGGTGAGCAAACTGCTAGAAACACCTGACTGGTTTTGTTTGATACAGATGAATTTCTGTGAAAATTAAGCATGCAGTGTTTTGTCAAAATGTTCATTACCATTGATTTTCTTTCACCATGTCACTACCACAAAGTTTAATGTATTCAGAGCAAAAAAACAAAGTTTTATCAAGTATTTTTGTCCAGTTTCTTGTGCGAATATCTTAGTAGAGTTGAAATGACACAGAACTAACTTATAAGTAATTTTTTAGAAAATTATAGGAGTTTATCTTAAGTAAATAATTCCTTAATGTTGGTAAAACAGATCCACTGGCAGATTTTTTTCACATGTAAGGCATTTTTCCAAATAATCTGCCAGTGGATCTAGTATTTTATTTGATCAATATTTATTTATTTATTCATTTATTTATTTATTTATTTATTTCAAACAGACAAAAGTAAAATCAAGAAAGAAGAAAAAGAAAGTAAAAGTTAAAACAAATTATCATGCCCACTTGACATGCAATTTTATTAAGAGATTATTGATTTAAAACAAGCACCTATATCTTACTGAAAAGTTACTTGTACGTTTTGTTGTATTTCAAGTTTACTAATAGTCCTAGCACTTTTTTATGTATCATATAAAATTCCAATAATAGTAAGGCTTCAACTAACAATTAAAATAATTGATTCAAATAATAAATTATTTTAGTAATTGATTATTCTGACGATTAATCAATTAATTGGATAAAAAAGTGTGTTCTATTGCGTAATATTAAAAGTGCATTAAAATATACAAATTAACAAATAATTAAATTTTTAAATCATAAATATTTTGTTGCCTAAAATGCAATAACGATTGAATGCTTGATTATTTGTAGCAAAGAAGTAAATATTTTCATAGGGGACTGTAAATTAATTTATTTTGCTTCGGTTGATTCACTATTTTAAAAATAGAAATATATAAAAAGATCAGCTCAAATCAATGACCGCTTAGAATAGATAAAAGCTTTTCTTAACATTCTTGTGCAAAGAAATAAAGTGTCAGTTTCTTGATTATTACTTTTCAGTCTAACGTTGATTAACTTGTGTATTCCTGTATTTTTAGGGTTTAGAAAGAAAGGCTGCTGTCCCTTTATCCAACAGTTTAGCCGTTTCTGAACAACCCAGAATCCAGTTTTTGCTGCAGCAGGCCAACCAATGTGACTCCAAGCAAATGTCAGATAAAATCCCTTTCAGGCATGGTGAGACAGTTTTATTTAAATTGCCTGGTTCCTCCTCTTTCCATGCTTTAAATGCTGAAGTTTTATGGTTCCCCTGCAGGCCATGTTATTGTCTGTAAGGTGTTTGTGGGTAACAGCCTGCCTATTCCTGGTGAACTGGGAAACAGCTTTCCCAACGTCTACTCTGTGTACCAATACTTGGACCCCATCGGCGGCTCTGCACAAAGCGATGGTATTCCCTGAACCCAACTCAAAGAGTTTACGTTTGCAGCCGGTCAGTTTCTGTGCATCTCTTTGTGTTTGTTCTTTAGAGAGACCAAAGTCAGCGAGACTGCCTCGGAGCGCTGAGGGGGGGTCCCACCACCGAAGGCAGTGGTTTGTATTTGACCAGGAGCTCATCCTGCCAGAGTACATCATACACTTTGAATATATCACTATGGTAATTTGAGTATTTGTTCCCTGACTTATTTTTATACAACTGAAAAGCTTCTGGCGTCACTCTGGTTGGATATTTATGCTCTCTACACTGCAAAAACAAAAAAATCTTACCAAGTTTTCTTGTCTAGTTTCTAGTGCAAGAATCTTTGCCCACTTGAAATAAGACAAACCTAACTTAGAAGTAGCTTTTCAGCAAGATGCAGGAGCTTATTTTAAGTCAGTAACTCCTTAATATTGATGAAAAAGTTCCAGCTCCATTGGCAGATTATCTCACTTATAACATGGGAAAATGTTATAAGTGAGATAATCTGAAAATGGAGCTAGCTAAAAGCAGTCGAGATGCAATTTGCCAACGTCCTTTAATCAAATAATAGTGGGGGTGTCAAGATTTTGTATTTTTTTTATTGGATCAGTAATTCAAATGTGAAAACACAAATTTTGTTTTTGAACATCTCTGCTGTGGCAAGTTGTAAAATCCAAAATGTCTGAAAGATATTTGGCCCAAATCAGCTGCATGACTACTAAATTCAGCTCAAATGTCATTAAAGCTCAGCAATACATAAAATAAATGTAAGTTTTTTGTTTTACTGTTAAAATCAGCATTGAGCAACAGTTCTGTACCTGAACATGTCGATGGGTTATTAGAACAGAGAAGACTTGAGCCGCTGTGGACAGAGGGATGTTTCTCTTTCTGAAGACGCCACCGCCGACGTCGCCGCCCTCAGCATGGATCCCACTCTGAAGCCGCAGCCAAAACTGTTGAGCCTTGATGAGAGAACCCTGCTGAGCGTGGCCAGAGCGAACAGCCTCAGTCAGATCACTGTAATGACTCTGAGTTTGAATTGAAGGTGTTTAGCTCTTTTCACATCCCTCTCAGTGATCCGCCACTGCTGTGTTGACTCTGCAGGTCCTCAACCTTCATGGTAACAGTCTGAGTAAAATCAAAGAGATTTGCAGCCTCTCAGCTCTGAGACATCTCACCATCAGCTTCAACAAGTTCACACGCCTTGATGACATCTCTTACCTGGTAAACATAGTCGTATGAAATCAATGTAATGTAAAAGGACCAAATTGCAGCAGTTTTATGAGAAACTGTTGTCACACCTGATAGTTCGGTGGACTCGGTTTGACTGGAGACCAAACTTGCAACATTTCTTACATTTTCAGCTGGTGTGATTCACTTTCACACCACACTGTTGAACGATCCAAACTTATTGAAAAACCTGTTCACCTCCTCGCCTGTGGTGGCGCTGCGGCAAGAACCACTGAAAGAAATGACACAGAAACCTCTGAAGAAGACATGAGCCTCACACATTTTAAGATGTATTTACCCTGCACTGTTTTCCATCTCTGGCGTTTGCACATGCATTCGAACTACGCCGAAGTTCACTTCAACCGAACCGAGAACAAGGTTTGAAGTTGGACCAGAGTTCACTTTTTTGGTCCACATCGTAGTTAGGCGTTCACACCTTCCCTAACGAACCAGACGGTCTAGACAAACAAACTAGAGTATTGAAGTGAACTAAACAGTACTGGTGTGAAGGTCTGCCCTGTTTAGTTTGCCTCTAGTTTGTTTGTTTAGAAAGTCTGGTTCAGTTGTGGAGCCAAACGCATCAGAATTTTCATCAATCAAACTGATGCAGACCAAAAGAGTGAAATCTGAACTCTGGCGTGGTTCGAATGCCAATCAGACTGCAGATCGCTCCAAAAGCAGGACGTGTACTGCAGTGCAGGGCATTCTGGGTAAATACAACAAGATAAACGTGTGAGTCTAGTGCTAACAGGAGAAATGACTCGTGTTTTTTTACCAAACACAGAAGAGAAATCCTAAAACGCTAAAATCTCATTTTGTTTAAATTCTTTGAAGAAGGAAGTTGCGCTCAAACCTTCAGAGGTTTTCGTACCATTTACTGCAGTGGTTCTTGGTGCAGCGCCGCCACAGGCGAGGATGGGAACAGGTTTTTCCAAAGGTTTGGTTTGTTGGACTCTGCACAGAGTGAAGGTGAACCGCACCAGCTGAAAATGCAACAAATGTTGCAACTTTGGTTCCCAATCAAACGGATTCTACTGGACAATCATGTGTGAAAACACCCCAGACACTCTGGAGGCTGAACGAATAAAAACTTGTCGCCTGTTTCCTCAGCCCAACCTGGAGGTTTTGGACGCTAGCTTTAACGAGCTGGTGACTCTGGAGGGGCTGCAGAGTTTACGGCAGCTCCGAGAGCTCGACGTCAGCTGGAATAAGTTGACCAAAGTCCGAGAAGACACGGCTGTGTTGCGGAAACACACTCCTGCTTTACAGAAACTAGACACCAGATATAATCCATGGTCTAAGGTGCAGAGTGGGGTGAAAAGCTTAATGTCACATTCAGCATGTAAGAAGTAAAGCACTCCAAGATTTAAAGAATTTGTGAATGTTTTTTTTTTTTATCTCCAGCGAGAGGCGGTCAAAATGACCATGCTGGTCCGTGTTGCAACCCTCACACACCTCGATGGAGTGATGGTGACAGAAGAAGAAGCAGAGGAAGCTCTTCACATGGGTGCTGACGTCAAAATTAGCCAGGTGAAGGTTTATCAAATTAAAACAAATTTAGGTTTTGCTACATCTTTAGTTTGTTGCAACACTTTAAAACAACATGAATCTCATCGTTAGCTTTGATTTCTGTGCACATCTTGGAAGTTGTTCCAATATAAACTGAGATCGTATTCAACATGTGGGAGCCATGATCATAGTTCTTCTATACGTAGGCAGTGAAAAAATATTTTCCTCCATTCATCCCACATGTTTCAGATCACCAGGCTAATTCCAATATCAGACAAAGAACCTAAACATGATATTATTTGTTACGGGAACAAAACCATCTTAAGCAACCTGGTTATATCTGAGGATGATAGTTAAAGGGGAACTATTTTGCAAATTTTACATTTTGCATGTTTTATACTTCCATTTGGGACTGTACTCCCAAATGTTTTTTTGGGAGTACAGTACGTTTTTTTTAGCAATATGTAATATAAATTTTTTTGGTGTCTGGAAAATTAACCATTTCAAAAACCTTAATGTTTTTAAATGCACCGTGGAGCTAAAACTGCTCTTATTTTGAAGAGTTCTGGGTGAAACATATTTACAGATAAAGATTTATTTACGAAAATGCTAATTATTTTGTACAGTTTTGACTTAATTACTATGAATACGACTTAATTATTTACTGTAAGCATGTAATTTCAGCAATTGTCCTTTGTTGAATCTGTATACTCCAGTTAACAATTAGTTGATTACTAAATTAGTGGATTATTATTTCAATAATAGATTTATCACGATTAATCCGATTGATCGTTTCAGCTCTAGTTTGTAGTTGTGTGGTGTTTTTAGATGTTAATATTCTGCAGAAATATCATCAGTCTGTCATTTCTCTGGTCGAGTTGCTGTAAGGTTTCTATATGATGAGAGCAAACATGAAGGAGCGGTACTGTTTTTAGATTTGCTGGCTGTGCTTCTAGTCTGCCCTTCTGGCCCAGTCCCGTACCGACAGCGAACGTCCTCGATGCCTCAGCCTGCTGTCGACTGCTCAGCTGCTTTCCAGTTTGGGTCCGGCTCCCTGGGGTCCCGGCAGAGAACTGGAGTCCAGCTGGATGGCAAAGGTAAGGTGCAACAAGAGGACTTCATTTTCTGACAGTTATTCCAAATATGCATCTGTAGAAGTTCAACAAGGATAGTTAGTGGTGGGAGGCCACAGTTCCTGACTAAACTTTTCTTGTTTTAGATTAGTTGGAATCACCAAAATTATTTATTTTTGCTAAATGCCAGAAAGCTTGGCGTGAATATTTTTTAGAAATCTTTTTGAATTATTTGAATTCAAAGTTTAGATACATTTGGTCATTTCAATAATTGGTTAATCACGATTAATCGATTATTAAAGTGTCTTTTAAACTGTCTGACTTGAGTGAAATGTTTTGGGTTTCCTTCCACAAACGTCTAACAGGTTAACTAACACATTTGAGTTAATTTGAGTCACAAACTTCTGAATTCAAGTAATCTTGTTAAGTTTTCTGTCATTTAGGAAGTAGAAACAGATTTGATAATTCTAACTAGGCTAAAACAAGAAATGTTTAGTTAGATTTAACTTCATTGGTAAATAAAAGAGGAACTAAATTTCTAGTTTTATAAATGTATATATTTGATATGTCCTTTTATTTTAAGCAGATCACAACCTTGAACTTTGACAACCAGAGGCTTTTCAAGCTGTTCAATCTGGGTAAGCTGGTGAACCTGCGCTGGGCCTCCTTCAACGACAACAACATCTCCAAACTCAGCGGCTTAGACGCCTGCCTCAAGTTAGAGGAGCTCTCCATGAACAACAACTGCATCAGCTCGCTCACCGGTTCTGCCCACTCTCAACATCACTTCCTCTGATCAGCTCAGACTCTCTACTTATATGTTTTTATTTTCCCTCCTGTTTATTTAGGCTTAGCAAGACTTCCATGCCTGAGAAAGCTGAGCATAGACGGGAACCATCTTTCCAGTCTGGACTGCCCGGTTCTGAACCAGCTGACTCATCTCTCTGTTGAAAATAACTGCATCACTTCAACGAGTGGCACCAGGAGCGTTAGCTCTCTCCTTGAGCTCTACGCAGGAGGCAACCAGATCTCCACATCCAGAGACATCTACTTTCTTAAAGTGAGGAAAAATAGTTTCAAATACAGGGATGTGGACAATTAACCGCCTTACAATTAACTGTTGATTAATAATTTAGTAGAGTAAAATGACTTCCAACTGATTAACTAAACAGCCTTCTGTTAGACCAGGGGTGCCCAAAGTCGGTCCTCAAGGGCCGGCATCCTGCATGTTTTAGTTCTCTCCCTCGTTTAACGCACCTGAATCAAATGATGGCTTGTTAGAAGGCCTAACAA